>CM038467.1:52011048-52312495 GCA_021464415.1 Lonicera japonica
TGAGCCTAGGAATGTATTCGGCATGGAGCAGCCGGGTCGCGTATCGGGTAGACCACGGCCCCCCGACCAGCGGTCCACCCCATCATCGCGTACCAAGCAAGTTCTCCCTGTCGTCGTGGTGAGGACTGCAGGAAGAACGCCCTGAGCGTCTGTAAAAGTGACCTCCTCCTGGTCACCATCCAGTCTATCAGGATGTGCAGGATCCATCCGTGTATATGTAATATGTGAGAAAAGTCAGAAAAGTGGCAGGGCTTCCGCACTTGGGAGAAGAAAGAAAGAGAGAGAAAGAGAGAAAGAGTAAGGAGAGAATCAGGTGAAATGAGCTCAGCATGGGGCTTATATAGTGGGGCAGTTTGTCGCGCGACAAATGGCCACATTGTCGCGCGACAAAGAGCCAGATACCGAAGTGTCGAGCGACAAACCCACCCCACCCCCTGATTTTTTTATCTTTGTCTCATTTTATCTCTTGCATGGGTACTTCATAGAGGCAGTTTTCGAAAACATTGCTAAAAACCGCACACACATGATGCAAAATTCGAGGAAAATACTTCCAAATCATCTCTCCGAAAAATGCGAGAATGAAATGCCACGGCCTAAAGTAATCTCTGATCTCCCGTGAAGACCGAGACCACCAAGAGAAAGCAAAATACCAAGATGAGACGGGAATAGAAAAAATTGAAAGAGTAGAAAAGTAAAAGAACCCGCATGAGCGCCCAAAGCGAGCGAGAGAAACAGAAATGCAGAGCGACAGGGAGAGCCACACCAAAAGTGACAGCTAGGCCAAAACCGGCTCAGGGCTTCGTTTTGGGTGAGTAAGGCTCCTGATCTCGACAAAGGGATAAAAGACTCCTGGTCAAAAACAGAGAAGGCCAAGAAAAGTTTTTCCCAAAAGAGGGAGAAATAAGGGCATCGAAAAACAGAATACGATGTGGGCCCACCGAAAGGGAAAACTAAGAAGAGAACAGAGATCAGAGATTGAACTTTCAAACAAATTTTCTTTTCAGCACGATACAGAAGAGATGGTTTGGAGATCCTCGGACCATCACTCTGCGGAGAGCAAAAGAAACCCGAAAACTGCCATCTAAGAGAAGTATCTTCAAGCGAGGAAAAACATGAGAGTCAAAGTTCAGAAAGATACAGGGAAACGGACATCCGGATTAGACCCTGAGAAGCTCTTTTCACCTCTGCAAAAATTTACTCCCTCTCACTCTAGCTGTCTAAAGGAGGAAATACACAAACACAAGCCCTCTCCGGAGGCAAACCACCAACACAAGCCCTCTCCGGAGGCAATCCATTCACATAAGCCCTTTCTACAGGCAAAACGGTCACCAAGTCCTTTCCACAGGCACAAGCCCTCTCCGGAGGCAATTCTCTTTCTTTCTTTCTTTTTACAGATCAAAAAGCCCTCCCAAAGAGGCACAATGGCGCAATGGTAGTCCACCTACCTGAGGCGCAATGGTAGTCCTCCCACCTGAGGCGAAGCCCTCCCATAGAGGCACAGTGTAGCAACGGTAGTCCTCCCATCTGAGGCGCAATGGTAGTCCTCCCACCTGAGGCGAAGCCCTCCCAGAGAGGCACAGTGTAGCAATGGTAGTCCTCCCACCTGAGGCGCAATGGTAGTCCTCCCACGGGAGGCGCAATGGCAGTCCTCCCACCTGAGGCGAAGCCCTCCCAGAGAGGCACAGTGTAGCAACGGTAGTCCTCCCACCTGAGGCGAAGCCCTCCTCGAGAGGCACAGTGTAGCAACGGTAGTCCTCCCATCTGAGGCGCAATGGTAGTCCTCCCACCTGAGGCGAAGCCCTCCCAGAGAGGCACAGTGTAGCAATGGTAGTCCTCCTGCCTGATGCAAAGCCCTCCCAGAGAGGCACGGTGTAGCAACGGTAGTCCTCCCATTTGAGGCGCAACGGTAGTCCTCCCACCTGAGGCGAAGCCTTCCCAGAGAGGCACAGTGTAGCAGTGGTAGTCCTCCCACCTGAGGCGAAACCTTCCCAGAGAGGCACCATGGAGCAATGGTAGTCCTCTCACCTGAGGCGCAATGATAGTCCTCCCATCTGAGGCAAGTAGAGCAAATGAAAGCCCTCGAAAGAGGCAATGAGGTAACAAAGCCCTCTCCGGAGGCAAAGCCAAACACAAGCCCTCTCCGGAAGCACTCACAAGCACTTTTTGCATACACACACTTTCTTAGAGTTTATGCGGGAGCCATGGATCATGGTCTCTTCCAGTCACCTCAATTCCTTGCAAGCAAGGAGCTTGAGTCGAGAGGGTCTGTAGACACCCCGATCCGTGACCCCCGCAAGAACCCTAAACGACCTTCGAGAACTGCTATTTTTGGCCCGGGACCCACCCGTGCACCCGAAACTACCCCGAGAGGGTTTGTTGGCCAACAAACCTGTTTTTAAGAGAGATTGTCGCACGACATATCACATTGTCGCGCGACAATCACTGATATGTCGCGCGACAATCCCACTATGTCGCGTGACAATCCCGCCTGACACCAGACCATCCACTCTCTGAAACATCAGTCTATCAGAAATATCACTTCAGCCGTTTGTCGCGCGACATTAGACTCATTGTCGCGCGACATATGCCCTTTTTGGGGAAGTGTCGCGCGACAATCTTCCCCGAGCAGTATAAATAGGCCAACACCCCCCAAGGGTTCAAGGCAGCAACTTGGGATTGGAGAATTCTAAGTTTTAAATCTGATTTTTTAGTCTTTTATCGAGCTTTCTCTATTATCGTCTTATTTCTGAAGAATTATCGAATCTATCCTCAACACTCGACGTGTCCCGTCTCTGGAATCGAACTCTCGAAAATATCTGAAGAAGGAAAAGATTATTATCGCTGGAAATCTCTCCACCGAATCATATTTTCTTTCTTATTATTATTCTCGTCGGGAAGGTAAAAAAAGTCCCTTCTAGTATTTAAAATAGATATATGTGTACTTGTTTCACTTCTGTTTTTCTGTCCACGTTTTATTTGAATAAACTTATTGCCAAGTTACAAATAGTCCACCGTTCTTAAAACAAAAAAAACCCTGATAAAACTATTTGCAAAACTAGAAGAGTAAGTATATTACCATCCGGATAAAATCTTGTTTTTAAAACCCGGACGGTAACTTACTTACTTAAGGATTAAAACCCAGTGTATCTTATCTGTTTCATAGATTGTGAGATATGTCCGGTTGAACCCCCTCAAGAGTTCTAATTCAATATTGAATTAGTTCCAGTAAAGATCCGACTTTTACAAAAGTGAACACTGCATGAGAAAACCTCATTATCTGAGAAATAATACGGGACACTCTTTCAAAAAAAGGGATTTGCCATTGTACTTACATATCTTTAATAAAGAACATCGGATCTTGGAATACAAAGATTTTCATTCCTTTTCCCGTTTTTCCCAAAAGTTAGGGTTTTCACTTAGAAAGTAGTGACTATCAGTAAAAGCATCCAAGTTTTTTCAACATAAAATAAAACATATAAAAGACTAAACGAGACCGAAAGGGCGGAATGGGTGCTTAACACTTCCCAAACTGTAATATAGTTTCCGCCCTATAGAATCCCTGTTTCGTAGACAAACGTGTGTAAAGAAAGGCTTAACTGTAGCCATCCCCTCTTACACCACTATATTGTCGTTTTCTCGTAAAACGTACTGACGGCTCTGAAAGAACCCCTTTGCATCTAGAAATAGAACGTAGGGACACATGATATGAATCCATAGAGACACTCCAGCAAATGGAACGACGGAATACGTTCCGGCGTTTCAGATGCCCAACCGAACGGGGACGAGACCCGGGGGTCGCATTTGCGGATTCTCACAGGTGTTACACCTTTACACCTTCCAATTTCGGTTAATGGAGCTTTAACTTCCAGGACAGCATTTGGTAAGAAGAAAAATGCCAGGATAAATTCATCGTCTGTTATAACAAAAGCATCAAAGTTTGCTAGAGGTTTTGATGTACCTGATGTATTTCCTTCACTCAAGTTTCTTTATGCGATTAGCAGGGTGAAAATTTCACTAGAGAAATTTTGCACTACAGGATTGAAAAGATTCTTGACAATGTAATCACGAGCATAAAGCACAAAAATTGTAGTATGATCAACTCATTACAAACACAAATGTTCCACGTCAAAACCCACAATTTTTTTGGCATGGTTTGAACACCCCTACCAGAAGATTTGATCATTTCCATACACATTCTCACATTACCCTCGAATACCAAATATCTCAATGCATGACAAACAACCAAGAAAGACTCTTGTTTCTTACTAAAATCGAATGTTCCAGGCGCCATTCATGGAGGTGTGCACTGACAAAAAAATACATAATGAAGAAGAGCCGAATCCATATTAACGAGCTACGGATAATAATGGTACATAGTATTGATTTAATGGATGGGTAATAGGGAAAGATCCGAAACATTGGACTAATGCTGAATGCTTTGATGGATTTTTAGTTGATTTTAAATAGACGAATCTTGAGTTTATCCAACTTGGGGCCAGAAGAAAGATGTTTCCAGGATATTGTTTGGAATCGCAAACATTGAATACTTGATCAAGTTCTATTCCACTTTGACTGGAAACTCCCAAACGGAATCAAACCAGTCAAGTTTTTGAGTGCATGTGTTTTTTTAATATTTTACTTAGGGAAAAAAGTATTTCATAATTATTCACCAAAACACTGTGATCTGATTCAGTAGCTTTAAAGAATCCTTTTGTACATGTATTTTAATGGAAACTCCCTCTCTATTTCTCTCAAAGTAAAGTACATATGTGCAAGGAAATTACATAAGCACAAAAACAAGAAGTAGTTAAATACAATGAAATGAAACCTTGTTGACCTTTATCTTAATTGTATAAGCATGCAGGATCGTAATCATGTCGATTTCTTAAGAGATTAATTTTTTAGGAAGCCTGAATCCATGACGATGTAGAGTGTGAAAGCATTATAGGTTTCTGGTCTTCACCGTCAATATCATGGAGTGCTCAATGGGATCTCTCTCTAAGATAGGGAACATGAAAAGTGCGTATAATGATTTGACTACGGGATACCATAACCCTAAGGAGGTGCTTTTATATACGAGCTCAAATAGAATCCCGCCAATCCTTATATGACTAGTATTAGATCTCTGTACATTGCCAAGCCCATACCTATTAGATGCACTAGATAGCCCATAATAAAATTAGTTAATGCGTAAGCCCATTCTAGATCCGAGTAGGCCTACCTGTACAACAATACGCAAAAAATATTCCACCAAGCACATCTTCACTGCATAAAACAATTGTATATAAAAACAAAGTACAACAAACATATGCCTCAACTTATGGAATCCAATTACTAGCATATACATTACTTTCTTATTTCCCAAATGGAGAAATTACCTTTTATTCTAAAAGCCCAATAAGCAACTGCTGAAATGAAGAAGGAATTTAACTTCTTTGTCCCCTCTTTCTCTACCTTCTCTTATTTGCTTTCTTCATTCCAAATTTCTCTATAAACCATTTGTGATTCCTTGTGGCTAAAATATGTCCACTGATCAACCCCACCACTAGCCCGCCTCCAAGTCCTAAGCATATGACAACCCAATCTACTCCACTAGGGAACTCAGAATCATCACCTTGTTCAATGGTCAAAGGCGGTGTTGTCCCTCGATCTCCACATCTCTTGGATAAAGGCTCTCCACAGAGAGCTGAATTCCCCATGTAGGAATCATTCTGAAATGTATTGAATTGTTTTCCTTTTGGCACGGGACCACTGAGATTGTTATAGGACAAAGATAGAACAGCAAGAAAATTTAGAAGCACCAATTGTTCAGGGATCTCCCCTGAGAGCTTGTTTCGAGAAAGGTCCAATGATTCCAGACGTGAAAGTTGCCCCAAAGATGGTGGGATGGGACCAATAAGGTCATTGTTCGAAAGGTTGAGTGACTGAAGCCCCTTTAAGCTTCCAATAGAATGTGGAATCTCCCCATTGAATTTGTTACTAGAGAGATCAACGGCTATGAAGACATTAAGGATCTTCTCATAGTTGGTTTTTACGGATTTGGTTGTTATGGTCATTGTGTAATCAAAGCCAAGATTCCATTTTATCTCTTGCATTAAAATGGTTGTGTTTGCCCTCAGATATGCTATTTGGTCTACATGAGCAATTTTCATTGCGTTCCAGCCTAAAGGCCAGTTACCAATAAAGCCATTGTTAGAGAGGTCAATAATCCCCAACTCAGGGAAATCTTCATTCGTTATGGGACCCTCTACTGCACCATTGAATCTGTTGGACCGCAAGACAAGAATCCTCAACCTTGGAAGAGCTCCTAACCAAAAGGGGAAAGTGTCCTCTATTTGGTTGTTTCCAAGATCAAGAATCTCAAGATTTATACAATTTGCTAAGGATCTCGGTATCTGCCCCTCCAATAGATTTTGACTTAAATCAATCATCCTTAAATTGTTTCCTTTTCTATATGTTTGAAGAATGCTTCCTGAGAATTTGTTGCCCTTGAGATCTAATACTAACAATGAACTTAGGTTTGCCAAACAAGGCAGAATTGTGCCATGCATGTTGTTCTTAGACAAATCAAGCGTAAGAACATCACTCATGCCGCAGAAGGACGAAGGAATTTCTCCAGTCAATAAATTGGATGATACTTTGTAAATTAATATTTTAAGTGATGGAACTGGGAGTGGTCCTTGAAGCATGTTATTCGTAAGGTTTAGTGTACCTAGGTTGACCCATGGAAGAACTTCCGGGAACTGGTCAAACCCTTCCAGCATGTTACCACTAAAGTCTAGTAACCCAAGGGTTTCTTTTGACATATTTGACACCCACTCTGGTATTTTGCCACGAATTTTGTTATCGATAAGGCTTAGTGCCTCCAGTTCATCTTGGAAGCGTAGGAAATGAGGGAACTCTGTTATGTTACAATTTTCTAAGAACAAAATCCTAAACCTTGGAAGAGTGTCATTGGTTTTGTTGTTATTGAGAAATGTAATAAGATTTCCTCCTAATTGGAGCTGGGTAAGTTTTCTCAGGCTAAGAAAAATGTCGGCCTCCACCGTGCCACTGAGTTTATTTTTTGCAAGACTAAGAAAATCAAGATTTCTGAGTTGAGAGAATGAGCTTGGGATTTGGCCTTGAAACTGATTATATGAAAGGTCTATGGAAATTGCGTGGGTCATGTTTGTAAGGCAAGACGGAATTTCACCAGCCAATTGGTTATCTTGGAGGAATATTTCTACAAGTTGAGTGAGGTTTGCAAGAGATGACGGGATCTCACCAGACAAATTGGCAAGAGCAAGGTCCAATTCGGTGAGTTTTGTTAGTTTACCAAGCCAAAACAGATCCCCTCCGTCCAACTTATTTGAGGAAAGTGAGAACGTAGTGAGTTGAGAAAGGCTTTCCAAAATAGGAATTGGCCCGCTGAACTGATTATCGCTAAGGAGTAAGTATGTCAGAAGAGTCAAATTATTGAGTGAAGCTGGAAGGTAACTAGAGAATTGGCAGGCACTAAGGTCCAACACGCTCAAGGAACTGAGATTTCCGATAGAGTACGGCAGCACACCAGAGAAACTTGTATCGTCGAGTAGTAAAATCTTAAGGGGGCTATTTAGGTGAAATTCAGGCAAAGAACCGGTTAGATTCTCATTGTCCCGTGCAGAGAGAAATTCTAGATTTGGTAGGTGGAATATGGCTGTTGGGAATTCACCATAGAGCCTGCAGTTTTTCAGTCTGAGAGACCTCAAAGATGGTAAATTGCCCAAGTTCTCCGGTACTTGAGAAGATATATCTACGTCAGACAGATGGAGTTCCTTCAAGTTGGTTAAGTTTTGAACAAGGCCTCTTAGACCTGGCTTTTCAAGTTTCAAAAAACTTGGGTAATAAGCGGAGTTATCATTTCCGGACAGATCAAGAGAAACCAACTTGGACAACCCCGAGATTTCGGATGGGATTTGGCCGCAAAACACAGACCAGGAGAGATCAAGGGTGGGCAACATTGAAAAACGGACAATTTCAGATGGAATTCGAGAGTAGTTGAAGTGATTGTCAGCGAGGTTGAGTGTTTGAAGGTGAACAAGGTTGAATAGACTGCTATTTGAGTCGATAGAACCATAGAGAAAACTACTATTCAGTACCAGGCCAATCACGTGCCCGGTGTCTTGGTCGCATTCGACTCCGTCCCATGTGCAGCAATCACTGTCCCTTTCAAGCTTCCATGATGCAACTTTTGGATAAGCAAAAGGATCAGCAGACGCAAACCTTCTAATTGAAAGGCTCTGCTTGAACTGTATTAAAGCAGCATGCTCATTGTTGTGGCACAATGGTTGCGCAGAAGAGTACGATTTGGTAACCATGATACTATGGAAGGTATTTAGTAGGAAAAGGAGACGCACGAACATAAACAGATAGAAAGTTGAAGCCATGGTTTTTGTAACTAAGTTTGTGTAGGCTGGAAGGATGAGAATAGAAGGTCATCGAGGAGCTTTTATTTATAGAACAGTCTAAAACTTATTTACAAATCTGAGCCACACATGAAAATATCTCACAGTCTAAAACTTACGGACAGATCTGAGCCACACATGAACCTTTACTATTTATCTTTTATCAACTTTCAGGCAACTCATGGCCTCCAATTTTTAACCGAGTAAAATTAAAATGGTACTTTATTTTTATTAAAAATGAAGGTGTAAGTCTCTTTCTCTTCGACTCAACTGCTAATTAATAATAAAGAACTCTTCGCATTCCAAGTCAGACTCGAACCACTACAATTTTCATTTTGCACGGATTACAGAAGAGATAAAACCAATTAGTTACCTGTATGAAAATCAAAATTGAAGATACCTAAATGTTTTGGTTTCATTCCAGTACTACTCTAATAAAAACCGAAAATATTGATCTATCTTACCGAAAACCAAAACAGAAAAAAGTGATATTGAAAATATCAATAAATGATGATGAAAACACCGATTCTAGAATTATTGTAAAAAACATAATATCAACATCATCGAATAACTATATACAAAAATTATAAAATGTATAATAGAAACTCAATAAAATAATAATTGCGCTTTATAAGGTCTCTTTAATCCCATCAGTTACATAATATAGTAATTCACCTTTTCATACCTACTATCAGTCGAGAGATAATCCGATGATCGTTTGATTGTGTTTGATATTATTCCCCGACTAACCTGCTAGTTGAATTTTTTATAAACTCATTTTTGTAATTCCTTTTGAGTTGAGGAATGATGTTCATTATTATATTCATACAAGACGTTTCGCATTTCATCACTTATTGTTGCTTTTTTGATACCTTTGATGAGAAGCCATTCGAATAGAAGTGTGGAAAATAATATAATTTTTGTCATGTAATAATAATAATAATAATATAATTAATTGAGGACCAAAGAATAATATAATTGTTACAAAATACTTAATTTTTGAAGACCAAATGATAATATAATTAATTACAGAATACTTAATTTTTGAAGACCACAGGATAATATAATTAATTAATTAAATTTGTAGGAAATAAAAATTTAGGGAAGACCAATATTACAAACTTTTCATACTAAGTATGTTTTTTCTACAGTGATCAGGGGTGCACATAATTATGGGTAACCTAAAAAATAAAAATAATCTAGTCTTATTAAATTAGTTTGATTAAGATCATAAAAATAATTTGATTAGTTTAGATTTATTTTTTCAAAAACCAATTGGATTAGTTTAGTTTTGGGATTTAGCTCTTGAATTAATTGAACAAATCTAAAATCGATAATACATATATAATAATATATATTTAGTATATGTATGTGTATTATGTAGTATATATTTAATATTATTGGTCAATTTGTCCACAAGTATCCTAAACTATAAACGTACTATTAATGCCTGCTCTTTCGGCATCAAAAAAATTAATTAAATTTACTTCGGAAGGAATTGCATGTGTAGCAATGGCTAGTGGTCGGGTTTGGGGCAAGTTGTTCCAAATTCAACTTTGACCTTTCTACAAATATAAGAAATCTAACCTCAATCCAATACCGTGAATAGAGTTTAACTATGAAAGCTCGAAGACGTCGCATTTATAATATTGTCGAATCTACACAACATTGACACTCACGTATTGTTATGTTATTTAAAGGAAAAAATATTATATATTGGGTTGGTTTGAGTTCAACAGGCTAAATTTACATAAAGCTAAGTTGGATAGTCCCCAAATTGCATTTGTATTTAGAACCAACCTATACCCACAATAGATAAATAAAATTGGCCCTTAGGGTAATGGTTGGTCAAAAACTCATTCAAATGGATATTTTTGTTATCATAAATCCTGATAACTATTGCCAAAATAGTTTTACTTTTTGTCAAACCAAATTTATAGCCTTCTTAAGGTAACCAAATTTATAGTTGATTAATTATGCTTAAATAAATGTAGTCTTATTAAACTGGTTTGGTTAGGTTTATAAAATTAATTGGACTAGTTTAGATTTACTTTTTCAAAAAACTATTGGATTGGTTTAGTTTTGGGTTTTAGCTCTTGAATTAACTGAACCAATCCGAAACCGATGATACATAATAATATATATTTAGCATGCGTATGCGTATTATTTAGCATTTAATATTATTGGTCAATATGTCCACAAGTATCCTTGACTATAAACATATTGCAAATGATATAAAAACAAGTGATTAATCCTATTGTAAATTCAAAAATTGTTTCATTTAATTACCTATTTAAAATTTTTCTAAACTTAAATGCTTTTAAACTAATAAAAAAAATTATGTGGTACGTTAGTATGTGCAAAAGGACCATATTTTAGTTTGAAAAATAGAGTATTGGCCCTTGGTCTAAATATCAAATGTTGGCTTGTTGATAATATATATTATTTCTCTTAAATTTACATAACTTTTTTAAAAACTGAAGTTACTAACTTTTGTAACCGACAACCCAATCCAACCAACGTTGTTGTTGGTTTTTCATATAATTGGTTTGGATTGGGTATTAAATTTTTGGAACCGATTAGATTAGATAGGTTTAAGTTTAAGTAGTAAATTGATCCAATCCAAACTGTGTGCACCTTAATACTGACCAACTTATTTACCCAAATGGATTCTACGTTGCTTTCGTTTTATTAGAGAAAATGGGTTATAAGTTCTTCTGTCATAATTATATTCAATCCAATCACGTCTTCTTATTCCATACTAAATAAATGATTTCCTCTACAATTTGTTTTGTCCATAAGAACAATTTACAATTTTAATCCACTAAAAGGATACACCCTTTTTTTATGAATGGGCAGTATTTAATTATTATCATTGGTAGTTCGTAGTCTCGCCAACCACCTCCATCAACACTGCCCATCGAAACTCTCGCGTCCTTTGCCGAAGCTCTGGCAACATCTTCGGGGCTCCAGGGACATTAATGGAGCTTCAATGAGAATTATTACACAGTGCAAAACAAGCTTGCTCTCAAAAAATGAAGTTACTAACTTTTGTAACTGACAACCCAATCCGAACAAATCCGTTGTTGTTGGTTTTTCATATAATTGGTTTGGATTGGGTATTAAATTTTTGGAACCGATTAGATTAGCTAGGTTTAAGTTTAAGTAGTAAATTGATCCAATCCAAACCATGTGCACCCCTAATACTAACCAACTTATTTATTCAAATGGATTCTATGTTGCATTCGTTTTATTACATAAAATGGGTTCTAAGTTCTTATGTCATAATTATATTTAATCCAATCACGTCTTCTTATTCCATACTAAATAAATGATTTCCTCTACAATTTGTTTTATCCATAAGAACAATTTACAATTTTAATCCACTAAAAGGATACACCCTTGTTTTATGAATGGGCAGTATTTAATTATTATCATTGGTAATTCATAGTCTCGCCAACCACCTCCATCAACACCGGCCATCGAAACTCTGGCGACATCATCGGGGCTCCGGCGACATTACTGGAGCTTCAATGAGAATTATTACACAGTGCAAAACAAACTTGCTCTCAAATTTACATATTTAATTGCGCATATATTTAGTTCAAAAATAAATTTGTAATAAAATTGATATTTTAATTTGTTTATGGATTTAGTGCAAAAACTTATTTGCAGTAAAATATATAACATTAGTTGCTAGTGGATTTAGTGCAAAAACAAATTTGCAATATAATATGTAAAATATGTATCATTAGTTGCTTGCAAATTTAGTGCAAAAATAGATTTATAGTACCAGCGCCAGGTGACATTGTCAAAACTCTGGTGGTGGCTACTGGGACTCGGCTGTGAGGGATGGTAGTGGTGGCCGGCAATAATTAAAATAGTTTTTTTAGAAAAAAAATAAAAATAAAAATGGAGGAAGGGTATTTTATGTAAAGAAAAAAGAGTATCCTTACTTTGAAATAAAAATAACAAATGTTCTTTTATTTAACGTAATTATTGAAGACGCCTTTTTAATCTGTTGCCTCATTTTATTATCTGGACAATATATTTATGGTTAGGAAAAAAAATTAATATGTAACAGTTTGTTATTTGGAAAATAAAAACGACTTGTAGTTACTGGCACAATGACTTGTAGTTTTCAAGACTAATTCAATTTTTAATATTTGGCGGTTTTTGATTAGGACAATGACTTGTAGTTTAGACACTAATTCATAGTATACTTTTCAACCCCAAATTGATGAATGGGTAATGTTATATACACTTATGATTTGTAGATGGGACATCAGAGTAGCCTTAATACCATATTTTATATTATTAATGACCAATATTACTATAAGGGATACAAATATTTAAGCTCTGAGCCGGTAGCTCATTGCTAAACTTGGACATTCGATTCGATAACGTTCCACCGATTACACCTAAATGGTAACCTTTGGCCTAATTTTTATTTCTAACTCGATATACTGTCAGCAAATGTGAACTTTCAAGTCGGCAACTTGCCACCGACTTGTATTTTATCTAATTGGGCAACCAACATCTAATTTTGTAGCCACAATACAAATAGTTTTGTGGTGTCATGATTATAAATTTGGGTTGTATATAACATCAGCCAATATCTTTTCCTAACAACTAACATTAAGGATAAGATATTAACTTTTGTGGTCCTCAATGTGGTGTTTTCGATTACAGTTTGGATGAGAATCTCGAACGCTCAAATTGAAATTAAAATTTTGGTTTTGGTTTCGGTTTGGTTTTTAAATCTTCCAAACCCTTACTCGCTTGAACAAACTTTTCGATTTGGTTTCACTTCAGGCTTATTCCGTTTTTGTATATATATTTTTAAAAAAATTCATTTTAAATTCATAAGTATTATACAATTAAAAAGCAGTTTACAATAGGCAAACACATTGAGCCACTAATCCTAAATTGAGATTACAAAACCGTAAGATGTAACACTGAACATAATTTTATACGGACCGTGAATTTTATACATTTTTCATTGCCAAGTCAAGAACAAAAAATTTATGAGAGCACCCTTTATCAATAGACAGCCACAATGGTCCTTTTCATGGGATATTAGACTGAAACATCAAAGATTCAATTTTCTGCAACCTTCGAAAAACCCCTTGGGTATGCATAATCAATAGTTTTCAGAAGACAGCCAGGACAATCCAGTAAATTAGGAATGACTTGTAGTTTTCAAGACTAATTCAATTTTTAAAATGTGGTTGGTTTTGATTGGGACAATGACCTAACAACTACTATTAAGGATTAGATATTAACTTTTGTGGTCCTCAATAGGGTGTTTTGGATTTTGGTCGGAACAAGAATCTCAGACGCTCAAACTAAATTTTAAATTTTGGTTTCGGTATGGATTCTTAATCTTCCACACCCCAACTCAATCCAAACTTTTCAGGTCAGTTTCAATTCGGGCTTAATTATACCACTACAAAAAATTTACACTTTTATGACTTTTTATAAAAATCATAAAAATACAATTATGACTATTTTTTTATAAAATAGCAAAGTGTCATAAGTTTGAGTTACAAATAATATATATTTAAAAAAAGGGTCGTAAATAAAGTGTGATTCTGTGTTAATAAAATGGTCAAAAATAAACAGTCAATTGCAAGTTTTGAAAACATGTAAAACATCAATCCAATAGTTATGCTATAACTTTTAGGAACAAATATGATTAAAACATGGTGATTTCTGTTAAATAAATTTTCATTTTAGGTTTTGAAAACATGTAAACTCCTACCTTAAATATACAAGCTGAAAGGAAGAAAGGAAGATGTTATTCGAACCCCTGTCCGATGAAATCTCAAAATTCCTAAGTCACCTTGATCCTTGTGATGCGTAGATTGATTTTTCCTAAATCCGAATCGGATTCCGTAGGCTTATTTTAGGTGAAATTCTAGAGAGATAGAGTAAAGGAGTTTTTGCTCTCAATTTGGGTGAAAATTAATGAAAGTTTGGAGAATGGAGGCTCTAGAATGCTTTTAAAAATTTTCCACCAACCTTGCATCAACTACCTATTGGGCCAACAGGTGTAGAATAGGCTCCTATTGAATGCGGAAAGAAAATTTTGTCCATAATTCATCCCAACAGGTGCCTGTTTCATTAACATAAGATCATTTATAAATAATTTCCACACTAAATAAAACCTAATTCCAATAACATAAACAGAGGGTGTTGCAGTACTCATGTCCTTTTGAATCCAAAATGTCAAATTTTGGTCGAATTGAGTCAGCCATCTTAATAAAAATAGCGAAAATATTATATAGTCGTGAGTACATCCATGTTCAGTTATTTTCTAAGAATATGAATTAGATTTTAAAACCAAGATTCGTAATGGTCACATTTTTCGATACTATATGAAAATACTTTATCATAGTAATTATAATACGCGTGAACTGACGCAACTCAAATAGCGCGTTGTGATAGAGCCCACGTGCAGGCACGTCAAGTTGTAATATAGTCTCGGAAGTCCGAGTGTCGAACCACAGGGATAAGTGAAAAGGAATGGAATGGATTACGGATTAAGTGGTTTTCAAATTTTGTGTGAGTTGAAATGGTTGTAGAACAACGTAAATGTAAAACAGATGCGAAAATTAATAAGAAAGCACTACGGTAGGTGGAGGTTAGTTGCGATATAAGAGAGACGGTGATCACTAGCTCATACAAAGATTACAACACTAGGTTTCTCGAGATATGGGGAATGTTGGTGTTTCCCTCAATAGCAAAGGGTGCGACGCTAGGCGACTCATTCCCGGGTTGAAGCTATATCAAGAGAGAGACAAACGACATTCCACCAAAGACGAGGTTATCATTCCTACCTCTTAGCTACGGGTGTGAAGCTAGGCAACCCATTCCAAATGAAGCTAATCCGAGATAGATATGACAAACTCATCATAAAAAGATTTAACATAAAGCAAGTGTATGTAATCTCATGATTCAAAGAATGAAAATTATAAAGTGAATCATAACAATGAAACGGAATGAAGTTTATGGGATAAATTAGTCAACTCATCATTTATCACATATGGTAGAAAATAAAGAGTCTAAGTATCACATAAAGTGTAAGAAGTACTCAATATATCAATAAATGAATCAAAGATAAGCTAAATAAATTTATAATCCATCTATGGGGTTTTAAGAACTTTTCATAATTTCTATGAAGAGGGAAAAACTCCATGGATGGGGGAAAAAGACTACAAGCTTTCTAGAACCATAAAAATATGTTGTATGTTCATTATCATCCAAGAACTAAATATACAAGGCATATGAAGTCTTAACTTGATATGAAAATACCTAGAAAGCATGAAATAATGGAAGAAATGGTGAAAAAGAAGAAGATTCACAAATATTTATCAAGCTTTAAATATGGATTGAGCCATTAATCACCAAAAATCATAACGCAATCAACCTCCGTAACCTTAGTAATAGACTACTCCATAATAGATGCAAGAACAAATATTATAGAAGAAGAAATCATTCTTACAAATCAAAATACTTACAAAGGGAAAAATGAAGAACAATGAACAAGAGCTCTCCCTTCTCTCTACAACTTGCAAGTGTGTAAAAAACTAGATAATGATCTCTCCCCTATCTCCTAGACTAAACAATAGCTAAAGGAGTACTTAAATTAATAAACTATCCAAGGGAAAATATCTAGGAACAAGTTTCCCCAAATAGGCTAAAAGCAAAGATAGTTGGTGCACTCGCGGGGCCATGATCGATCATGGCTTTGCCCATGATCGATCATGGAAAGTGTTCTGCCAGAAATTTTGCAAGCCATGATCGATCATGGCTTTGCCCATGATCAATCATGGGCCTGGAACTTGTTCACTCAGCACTTTGCAAGCTTCGAGCTCACTCTTGATCAATCTATGCAACACCATTGTATCCCAATCCTACAAACACATGGAATACTACAAAATACACACCAACTTGGGCATGTTAGATACAAAATCGCTAAGGCACTATCTCGAGATAAGTGGATAATTAGGCAGAATTAAAGCAACAAAGCGTCAAGCGACTCCGAGAAGGAGCTTAGACATGACAATATTATGCGTTTATCAACTCCCCTCAACTTATCTCTTGCTAGTCCCTTAGCAAGACAAAGATATAATTACAAAAGCACTACGCTATACAAAAAGTTGTTAACTTCTAAGTTCCAAAGAAGACGAGTTGCATCTCGTGAAGGTTTTCAGAAATGATACTACAAACATTAGAGAAGTTTGATTCATGATGAATGATGAGAATGAAGATTCAAGTTTCAATTTGCAAAGCAAAAGGCATTACTATCAATTTTCCAGAACGACGGACTTTTGAATGATCATCTAATTCGCCTATCTCCTTAGAACACAATCCCATATTCTCCAATGCTCACATACTAGACTTCGATTCAAACAATTCAATATAAACACAAAGAGTCATATTCATTCGAGAAGGAAGAGAGAACTTTTTCAAAAACAAAAGCTCCGAGATTTGTCAATTCTAAGCACTTTCTTTATCTTTTTACTTGGAAATTCTGCTAAATTAGATCAGGGCGGTTTTCATCTCTGGGGGGCAGCGGTCTCACTTATCAAATTTTCTCATAACTGCTCATCATTGGAGCTCAAAGGAAGCTATTCACCTTTCCCATATGGTAACTATACCCCTTCAAATATTAGACAAAAAGACTTAAGATTTAGTCAAGTGAAGCTTTAAGTCAATATTAGGATAAAAGTCATCCAAGTTATCAAAGTGCTATGCTTTGTCCTCTCATTGGAGGATCTTTTCAAAAGAGCTTCCAATTATTTTTGGACAAAAATTCCTCTTCTCTCAATGAAAAATAAATCTAAGTGTTACAACCGAATTGAGAACAACCAAATCAATCTAGCATACGGAACAGGAAAATATGACGGGAAATGAGACTAAGCGGAGCAAGGCAATTTAGATTATCATTCAACATCCTATCTAGATCAAAGAATTCAAGCCAAAAGCTAATGAAACAATAGTCTTCATTGAACAAAACATCAATCAATCATCAATTTTCAAACTTCTCAAAAAAAAATTTGAAACACATCTCTTCTACTCATGGAAATAGACAATAGCAAGCCAAAACAAAAAGAAATCACAAAACGTAGCGTACCCCCCTCAACTTGAAACAAACATTGTCCCCAATGAAGAGAGAACAAGAAAATGCACGGGCGCTACTTTGGCTTTGCTTTCCATGAGACAAAAATAAGAGATAAACAAAAACTATTCACTAAACGGGTTAGAATTATAATTCAACAGCAAAAACCATAATATTCAAACATTAAAACCAAGTTCTAAAGTTAACATCATGTCTGAAATCTAATACAACCCAAAAGAAATAAAATAAAGCTAAGCATAAATATAAGTACTTAAAGAGTTTCCAGGATTAACAAATATCATCACATGTCGGGAGGTGGGGGTGGTGGGAAACGGCCATAGAACTCCTCGAATTGACGGCGTATAAAATCCTGTTGAGCCGCCATATGAACTTCTACCCTAGAAGCAATCTCAGCCTCCATATGATCTTGGCGGACCAGCATATCATCCACCCTCGAATTAAGAGCATCAAACCCAGCGTGCATCGTGGCATTCATTTGCTCAAATTGCTCTCTCAAAAACTCCATATTGTCGTCCACAAGCCCCGTACTTGCTCTTCTTCTTCTCCTCGAAGGACCCGGAGCCTCCGTTCCTGCTTCTTCTGGTGCTTTTTCCTCGGACTCAACTGGTGGAGGTGCGGCCGAGGAACTTGGCCTGTTTTTGAGTTGGCCAGCGGCTCTAGCTTGGGTGGACCTGTTTATCGGGGCCCGCTGGATCTTTCTGACATCGGCGTCCCGTTCTTGGACACCCGCTTCCAAGCAAATGCGGGTCAAAGAACAGACACCAAACTTGATTGTTTCGTTATTGGGCTACCATGTCATAAACTTCATGATTTTACGCATAATGTAACGAACCAAACAACACGGCCTATTTCGAGCAATGACCTATAAAACATAGGCATGATAGGTGTACAAATGTTGAATGTGCGAGGTGGGATCTAACGCATTGGCTACAACAAGCCATAGGGTCTGAATTGCGGTGCTAAATTGTTCCTATCGAATTGTGTGCCAATCCAAGTCATTGGACGACCGGCTAAGAACGTAGCCAACTCGTCATCAGTGGGGTATACAATACGGGCTGAATGAGGGAGGTCATATCTGCCATCCGGCAATGCCGGAATCCCCGTCACTCGACTAACTACCTCGAGGTTGAACGGTATAGTCCTCCCACGCACATGGGCAACATAAGCATAAGCAGCATTGGGCACACGCACCAAGCTTGCAACGAATTCACGACATAGAGTGAGATTGCATTGGTTACCTGTTTGTCGCAAATATTGCACCCACCCCTCATGTCGCTCGAATGCTCCCATTTGCGGGAAATCATCTAATGCACCAATAATGACGGGCCTCTCGATCATCACAGCCCGGTTCCTGAAAGCATAACTCCACCAATCGTACTCCTGACGGCTACAAAACCCGCGGTACCCACCCCTCGCCGCTTGAAGCTCTTCTGGCTTGTTAACTGGAGCAATGGTAGCCATTGATGTGGGGAGAGGGAAGAAATAGAGAGAAATTTTGAAATTTTGGGGAATAGGGCTCGAAATTGGGGGTTTGGGGTTTTTAGAGAGAGAAAGAGGTGTTGATGATAGATGGGTGTGGAGTTTGGGGGTGAAATTGAGGGTTTATAGAGGTGGAAAGGCTAGGGGAGGGTTTGATTTGATGAAGAATGAAGGTTTGGAGAAGGGAGATGGAAAGAAATGGGAGTTAGAGAGAAGATGGGGCACGATTTTGGGCAAAAAGAAACGGCTGCTCTGTTTTAATTGGGACCATGATCGATCATGGCTTTGCCCATGATCGATCATGGAAGTCCACTGCCGCAGGAAAAGTTCACCATGATCGATCATGGCTTTGCCCATGATCGATCATGCCTTGAAACAAACATTCTCCCATGAATTTTCTTCACTTGAAACACCTTTCCATTCCCCTCAACTTGGTCTGGTTCGATCCAATTTCACCTGCACCTCCGAAACAAATTCCTGAAACTCAAAAATTCTACAAAAAACATTATTTACACAATCGACCTATGCTTGTTAGGCATAAGTCGGGTCTTCAAGAGGGATGGACTCCTCTCGATTTGGGAATTCCAAAAATGGCTTTAAACGTTGTCCATTAACTTTGAAAACATAGCCGGTTTTGGGATCCTCAACTTGCACAGCCCCAAAAAAAAATACATGACGGACAATGTATGGGCCGGTCCAACGAGACTTCAATTTCCCGGGGAAGAGATGCAAACGAGTATCATAAACAAGAACTTTGTGCCCAAGTTTGAATTCTTTCCTTAAAATAGATTTATCATGAAAGATTTTGGCACGTTCCTTGCTTATGTTTGCATTATCATATGCATCTCTTCTTAATTCCTCGATTTCAATAATTTGCAACTTACGGTCAAGCCCGGCTTTTTCGAAATCACAATTAACCATCTTAGTTGCCCAGTATGATTTGTGTTCCAACTCTACTGGCAAATGACATGGTTTTCCGTACACAATGCGATAAGGAGACATATCTAGAGTTGTTTTATACGCAGTACGGTAAGCCCAAAGTGCATCGGTCAGTCTTAACGACCAATCCTTGCGATTCGGGTTTACCGTTTTCTCTAGAATCTGTTTGATCTCCCTATTTGCCAACTCGGCTTGACCATTAGTTTGAGGATGATAAGCGAGCGATACTTTGTGGTTTACCCCATACTTTTGCATTAATGATTGAAATGGTTTGTTGCAAAAGTGAGTACCGCCATCGCTTATTATTGCCTTAGGAGTGCCAAAACGTGCAAGAATGTGTTCTTTTAGAAATCGGATCACCACTTTGTGATCATTTTTCTTGCATGCTTGGGCTTCCACCCATTTTGAAACATAATCTACGGCAACTAAAATGTACAGATTACCGTAGGAGGATGGGAACGGTCCCATGAAGTCGATACCCCAGTAATCGAAGATTTCAATCATCAGAATGGAATTGAGTTGCATCATGTTCCTCTTGGAAATCCCCCCAAGCATTTGGCATCTTTGGCATGCCTTGCAAAAGCGTTGCGCGTCCTTAAAGAGCGACGGCCAATACAACCCACTTTGTAAAATCTTCGCGGTGGTTTTCTTTGCCGAGAAGTGTCCTCCGCAAGCCTCAGAATGACAGAAAGATAGAGCTCTTTCCACTTCTTCCTCTGGAATGCACCGTCGGATAATCTGATCTGCACAATACTTGAATAGGTATGGTTCATCCCAGTAGAATCGACCTACTTCACTCAAGAACTTATTTCTATCTTGTGCGCCCCACGACTTTGGTATCTTGTCAGTTACAAGATAGTTTACAATGTCGGCATACCATGGGAGTGTCGAGATTTTCAACAATTGCTCATCTGGGAACAAATCTTGGATCGGGCTTTCTTCAATGTTGTTTGTAAAAGTGAGACGAGACAGATGATCGGCCACCACATTCTCGACTCCCTTTTTGTCTTTGATGCTCAAATGAAATTCTTGCAGTAGGAGTATCCACCTCAAAAGCCGTGGCTTGGCATCTTTCTTTGTGAATAGGTACTTCAACGCCGCGTGATCCGTGAAAATCACAATTGGCGATCCTATCAAATATGATCGAAACTTGTCTAGGGCGAAGACAATTGCTAGGAGCTCTTTCTCTGTCGTGGTGTAATTCATCTGCGCATCATTCAAAGTTCTACTTGCATAGTATATCACACCCGGTTTCTTGTCTTTCCTTTGACCAAGAACCGCTCCCACCGCATAGTCACTTGCATCGCACATGAGCTTGAATGGCAAGCTCCAATCCGGTGCCTGCATAATCGGTGCAGTAGTGAGCATATGCTTCAGAGAGACGAAGGCTTCCTCGCACTTGGCATCCCACTCAAAGGGCGCATCCTTGAGAAGTAGATTACACATCGGCTTGGAAATGGAACTGAAGTTCTTGATAAACCTCCTATAAAACCCGACATGTCCTAGAAAGGATCGAACATCTTTGACATTCTTGGGTGTAGGAAGTTTAGCAATCAACTCGATTTTTGCTTTATCCACTTCAATTCCTTCTGACGAATGATGTGCCCCAAAACAATTCCTTGGTAACCATAAAATGGCACTTCTCCCAGTTCAATACCAATTGTTTTTCCACGCATCTTCCCAAAACCTGTTCCAGGTTAGTCAAGCAATTGTCGAATGACTTACCATAGACGGTAAAGTCATCCATAAAAACTTCCAAAGTTCTTTCCACCATATCGCTAAAAATACTTAGCATGCACCGTTGGAAAGTGGCCGGTGCATTACATAAACCAAAAGGCATTCTTCGATAAGCGAAGGTGCCAAAAGGACATGTAAAGGTTGTTTTTTCTTGATCATCTAGGTCAATCTCAATTTGATTGTACCCGAAAAAACCATCGAGGAAAGAGTAATATTCATGGCCCGCTACCCTCTCTAGAGTTTGATCCAAAAAGGGAAGGGGGAAATGATCTTTATGAGTTGCCTCATTGAGTTTACGGTAGTCAATACACATTCGCCACCCGGTGGTGACTCTTTGCGGAATCAACTCGTTTGATTCGTTTTTGACTACCGTAAGACTTGATTTTTTCGGTACCACTTGAGTTGGACTAACCCATTTACTATCCGAGATCGGATAGATGATCTTTGCATCCAACAATTTCAACACCTCGTTCCTAACCACTTCTTGCATGTTAGGATTCAACCGGCGTTGAAATTGTCTCGATGTTTTTGCCATATCCTCTAAATGAATTTTATGCGTACAAATCAAAGGGCTTATACCTTGAAGGTCGGCAAGAGTCCAACCAAAAGCTTTTTTGTATTTACCAAGCATAATAAAAAATTAAAGAAAAATGGTAACAACCTATAAAATAAATAATTAACAAAGAAAGCTACATATATTAAAGAAGGACAGCGTATTCATATACATATAAAATCTTATGGCAGTCAGTTCAGAAAGGAAGCAAATCATAAAATTATTATATGTTTTCTTTTACATGTATTTATTATATATAGAAATTCACCACCACCCCACTACACTGTTCACTCCTCTGTGTGTGAACAAGGAAAAAGTAAGAAAAAAAAAGAGTTTATGTTTTTTTTATTATAATCATACTCATATACATTTGCATTATATTGCGGTAAATAAATAAATTTAATTAAATTAATTTTGACCGTGGGTGTATGCATTATTGTAGTATTTTTTGTGATCTAAAAAAAAATAAAATAAGGGAGCAGTAGAGTTATAATCACTTTTTACTGTTGATAGTGTATTTAAGTATTTTCTCCCCAATCCTCATCATTGAGCAATAAATACAAAGCATATATATTAATTAAAGTAAGAAAATCCTAAATCAAAAGCATATATAAATAAAAATAAAATATACGCACATGGGATGATCAGATGCACTAAATTTATATAACTCTTAATATAATGAAATAAATATTAATATAACTCTTATTTTAACAAAATCAGTAAATTTGCCAAAATTAAATGCATGGAATCAAATCAATATCACAAAAGATGGAGGTCCGCCGGACTAAAATATGAAGGTGCGTAGTATTTTTATTTCTTAAATTGGCTTGGTTAAGTCTATAAAATTAATTAGATTGGTTTAGATTTAATTTTTTTTCAAAATCCGATTGGATTGGTTTAGTTCTAGGTTTTAGTTTTTGAATTAACCGAACCAATCCGAGATTGATAATACATAATAATATATATTTACTACATGTATCCGTATTATGTAGTACTTAATACTATTGGTCAATTTGTCCACAGATATCCTAAACTATAAACATATTACAAATGATATAAAAACAAGTGATTAATCCTATTGTAAATTCAAAAATTGTTTCAGTTAATTACCTATTTAAAATTTGTCTAAACTTAAATACTTTTAAAGTAATAAAAAATTTGCGCGGTACATTAGTAAGTGCAAAAGGGCCATATTTTTGTCTGAAAAATAGAGTACTGACCCTGGTCTAGATATCAAGTGTTGGCTTATTGATAGTATATATTTCTTCTCTTAATTTACATAACTTTAAATAAATGAAGTTAATAATTTTTGTAACCGACAAACTAATCCGAACAAGTCCGTTGTTGTTGTTTTTTTCACAAAATTTGTTTGGATTGGGTATTAAATTTTTGGAACTGATAAGATTAGCATGTTAATACTGACCAACTTATATACTCAAATGGATTTCAAGTTGCATTCGTTTTAATAGAGAAAATGGGCTCTAAGTTCTTCGGTCAGAATTATACTCAAACCAATCACATCTTCTTATTCCATACTAAATAAATGATTTCCTTTAGAATTTTTTTTATCTATGAGAACAATTTTGAATTTAATCCACTAAAAGGATACAAACCTTTTTTGAATTGGCAATATTCTATTTAATTGTTGTCAGTGGTAGTTCCTAAATCTCGCCAACCACCTCCATCAACACTGCCCATCAAAACTCTGCCATCCTTTGCCGGAGTTCCAGAGACATTACCAGAGCTTTAGCGAGAATTATTATGTAGTGCAAAATAAACTTACTCTCAAATTTACATATTTAATTGCGTACAGATTTAGTGCAAAAATAAATTTGTAATAAATTTGTTATATATTTTAATTTTTTTAGAGATTTAGGGTAAAAATATATTTGCAATAAAATATGTAAAATTAGTTGCTATTGGATCTAGTGCAAAAACAAATTTGCAATAAAATATGTAAAATATGTATCATTAGTTGCTTGCAAATTTAGTGCAAAAATAGATTTATAGTACCAACACCAAAACTCTGGTGACGTAGCCAAAACTTCGGTGGTGGCTTCTGGAACTCAGCTGTGAGGGATGGTAGTGGTGGCCGGCAATAATTAAAATAGTTTTTTCAGAAAAAAAAAAAGAAAAAGTAATGGAGGAAGGTTATTTTATGTAACGAAAAAATAGTATCTTTACTTTGAAATAAAAATAAAAAATGTCCTTCTTTTTTAATGTAATTATGGAAGGTACCTTTTTAATCCATTTCCTCATTTTATTATCTGGACAATATGTTTATGGCTAGGAAAAAATTAATACGTAGCTGTTTATTATTTGGAAAATATGAACCAGATTAAAAGCAGCCCAATAACTGGCACAATGACTTGTAGTTTTCAAGACTAATTCAATTTATAATATTTGGCTGTTTTCGATTGGGAAAATGACTTGTGGTTTAGAGACTAATTCAAAGTATACTTTTCCACCCCAAATTGATGAATGGGAATGTTATATACATTCATGATTTGTAGTTGGGACATTACAGTAGCCTTAATACCATATTTTATATTTTTAATGATCAATATTACTATAAGGGATACCAAATATTTAAGCTCCGAGTCGGTAGCTCATTGCTAAACATGGACATTCGATTCGGTAACGTTCCACCGGCTACACCTAAATGGCAACCTTTGGCCTAAGATTTATTTTTAATTCGATAAACTGTCAACAAATGTGTACTTTACTTGCCACCGACATGTATTTTATCTAATTGGGCAACCAACATCTAATTTTGTAGCCGCATGCAACACCAAATAGCTTTGTGGTGTCCTGATTATAATTTAGGAGTGTATATAACATCACCCAACATCTTTTCCTAACAACTAATTAACATTAAGGATAAGATATTAACTTTTGTGGTCCTCAATGTGGTGTTTTCGATTTCGGTTCGGGTGAGAATCTCGGACGCTCAAACTGAATTTAAAATTTTGGTTTCGGTTTGGTTTTTAAATCTTCCAAACCCAAACCGGAACCAAATTTTTCGATTTTATTTCAGTTCAAGCTTACTCTACCCTATTTTTGTATATATACTTTTAAAAAAATTAATTTGAAATTCATAAGTATTATACAATTAAAAAGCAGTTTACAATAGGCAAACACTTTGAGCCACTAATCCTAAATCCAGATTACAAAATCGTAAGAAGTAACACTGAACATAATTTTATACGGACCATGAATTTTATACATTTTTTTAATCATAATCATACTCATATACATATGCATTATACTATGGTAAATAAATAAATTAAATTAAATTAATTTTTACCGTGGGTGTACGCATTATTGTAGTATTTTTTGTGATCTAAAAAAAATAAAAATAAGGGAGCAGTAGAGTTATAATCACTTTTTACTGTTGATAGTGTATTTTCTCCCGAATCCTCATCATTGAGCAATAAATACAAAGCATGTATATTAATTAATGTAAGAAAATCCTAAATCAAAATAAAATATACGCACATGGGATGATCAGATGTACTAAATTTATAAAACTCTTAATATAATGAAATAAATATTAATTTAACTCTTCTTTTAACAAAATCAATAAATTTACCGAATTTAAATCCATGGAATCAAATAAATATCACGAGTGCGGACCCAGGAATTTAAGTAACTGGGGGCGAAATTTAAATCAAACAAAAATATATTTAAAGCACATCAATCACCGAGGAGAACAAATTTAACCACAAGCATAATCGCATTAATAGTATTACTTCATACAACAAATTTTACCAAAAAAATATATTAAAATATATTTTAATACACCTAAATACCTAATATAACTAATATTTTAAATTAGGGGTTTAATTGTTTAAACCTAAATCATCAAATATTCAACAATAAATTAATACTTCAAGCAATACACTTAATATTATACAATTAATTAAGAAATACAACTCATATTATGCGACTAGTCAAAAAATTAATTTATACCTAAAATTAAAAAGTAGATCTAAAAAAATAAATACCTTGAAAAGTGTAGAGTGAGAGAGATGACTGGAGGATGAGTGGTCCAAGTGATGCTCGTGCAGCCAATGGAAATGAAAGAATGGAAATTTTGTTTCTTACGGAGAGAGAGAAAGGATGTCAGCAGTCAGCAAAAGGAAAAAAAAAGAGAGAGAGACAGAAGGAAGAAAGGAACAAAAAGAAAAAGAAAGGATGACTCATGTCTCGGCAGTGGCCAGTTGGTGGGGTTTGATAATTTTTGTTTGTTACACTTAGGTACCCTCAACAATAAATTTATGCACATAAGTCCTTATATATATATTTTTTTAAATACCCCATATTTTTTCACATAATTGGTTTGGATTGCGTATCAAAATTTTGGAACCGATTAGATTAGTTTGGTTTAAGTTTAAGTAATAATCTAATCCAATCCGAACCGTGTGCACCTCTAATACTGACCAACTTCTTTACTCAAATGGATTTCAAGTTGCATTCGTTTTATTAGAGAAAATGGGCTCTAAGTTCTTTTGTCAGAATTATATTCAAACCAATCACATCTTCTTATTCCATACTAAATAAATAATTTCCTTTACAATTTGTTTTATCTATGAGAATAATTTTGAATCTAATCCACTAAAAGGTTACACCCTTTTTTTTGAATTGGCAATATTTTATTTAATTATTGTCATTGGTAGTTCCTAAATCTCACCAACCACCTCCATCAACACTGCCCATCGAAACTCTGGCATCCTTTGCCGAAGCTCCAGGGACATTACCGGAGCTTTAGCAAGAATTATTATATAGTGCAAAATAAACTTGCTCTCAAATTTGCATATTTAATTGTGTACATATTTAGTGCAAAAATAAATTTGTAATAAAATTGATAAATATTTTAATTTGTTTAAGGATTTAGTGCAAAAACATATTTGCAGTAAAATATTTATCATTAGTTGCTTGCAAATTTAATGCAAAAATAGATTTATAGTACCAGTGCCAGAACTCTAGTGATATAGCCAAAACTCCGGTGATGGCTACTGGGACTCGGCTGTGAGGGATGGTAGTGGTGGCCGACAATAATTAAAATAGTTTTTTTAGCAAAAAAAGAAAAAGAAAAAAAGAAATGGAGCAAGGGTATTTTATGTAAAGAAAAAAGTACATCTTTACATTGAAATAAAAAAAAATGTTCTTCTTTTTAATGTAATTATGGAAGATGCCTTTTTAATCTATTGCCTCATTTTATTATCTGGACAATATATTTATGGTTAGGAAAAAATAAATATGTAATTGTCTATTATTTGGAAAATAAAAACGAGAGTGACGGCAGTCCAGTAACTGGCACAATGACTTGTAGTTTTCAAGACTAATTCAATTTTTAATATTTGGTTGTTTTCGACTAGGACAATGACTTGTAGTTTTGAGACTAATTCGAAGTATACTTTTCCACCCCAAATTGATGAACGGGTAATGTTATATACACTCATGATTTGTAGATGGGACATTACATGATACGACCTACGGTGATATCGTACGAAACCCACAAACACAACGAATTGATTGTGCAAACCCCGACACAGATACACACGAAAACCATAGCAAATTAATAAGCTTGGACCGTTTCTACAATTAGATTTGAGTGGCACTGCGACCCGTTGCTTATAAAGAAGCAAGAACCTTGGTATATAAGGATAGATGGACTGATGGACACCGCGACCCAACACCTATAGAAAGATGCGAATGATGGCGCAATTGATGATGGTGAATCAATTGATAAGTTGAATGTACATTATGGACAAACCGGATTTGTTCAACATGTTCTAAAAGAACAAAGGAGAAATTAAAGCTCTCACAATTTTATTAATCCATAGCACTCTAATAAAATAATACAATCACCCCCCTTTAAATAGGATGTAGAAAAGAATTACAATCCTAATACAATAAGGAAAGTAAAACAATCCTAATTGACTAAATATTCCTAATTGAATATCCTTTTTGACTAAGGAAATATTCCTAAAACAATTCTAATTGAATAAGGAAAACATTCCAAATCCTAATTGAATAATAAAATAATAAACAAGTCCTATAATTTAAAAATAATTAAAATACGATATTCTCTGAATTTTCTTGCACGAGCTCTTGTAATCGGACCCATGAAAACTTGATTTGGGCCTACGTATGCTTCAATCCAAGTGCTTGATTATGTGCTGGCCTTGTCCGCATCATTCCCCTCCTCTTGAGAAGGATTTGTCCTCAAATTCGTGTGATGATGTTGCCCCATACTAATAGATATCTTTAGGAGATTCATGCACACTAGGTTTTCACGAAATTTATTTTGACCTTGTCGTAAATCAATCATAACTTTGGATTGCACCGTTGGATCGGGCTAATTTTTGGATATGTTGTTCGGAACATAAAGTTACAATCATTGGGCGAAAAATTAGAACGATCAGAGGTGGTTTAGGTATGAAAACCGATAAATTTCCGCAGGCCAGCGAGATTTGGGAAAAAAAATCTGATCGTATCCTTTTCTTTTTTTTAATTGAATTGAAACTCTAACAAGAACAAAAAAATAAAAAAGATAGATAAACCTAAAAGTAGAAGCTAGCTATGATACCAACTGATACTACCTACGGTGATATCGCTCAAAACCCGCAAACACAATGAATTAGTTGTGCGAACCTCGATACAGATACACACGAAAACCATAACAAATTAATGACCCGGACCGTTTCTACAATCAAATAGTGGTGAAAAATGAAGACGCCACAATCGGGTGCGGAATACCGATTGATAAGTCGGATGAACGCTACGGACAAACCAATAAGTTCAAGTAATTCGTGAAGAACCAAAGATGATTAAGTCACTCAATATTATTATGAATAAAGTCTTAGATGATAAAACAAAATAATGAACCCCCCCCCCCTTTAAATAGGGTGTAGAAAAGAATTACTAATCCTAATACAATAAGGAAAGTAAAACAATCCTAATTGACTAAATATTCCTAATTGAATATCCTATTTGACTAAGGACATATTCCTAAAACAATTCTAATTGAATAAAGAAAAAATTCTTAATCCTAATTGAATAATAAAATAATAAACAAGTCCTATAATTTAAAAATAATTCAAATAGGATATTCTTTGAATTTTCTTGCACAAGCTCTTGTAATCGGACCCATGAAAACTTGATTTGGGCCTACGTATGCTTCAATCCACGTACTTGATTATGTGCTAGCCTTGTCCGCATTATTACAATAGCCTTAATACCATATTTTATATTATTAATGATCAATATTACTATAAGGGATACTAAATATTTAAGCTCTGAGTCAGTAGCTCGTTACTAAACATGGACATTCGATTCGGTAATGTTCCACCGGCTACACCTAAATGGCAACCTTTGGTCGAATTTTTATTTCTAACTTTACATACTGTCACCAAATGTGAACATTCAAGTCCGGAACTTACCACCGACTAGTAGTTTACATAATTGGGCAACCAACATCTAATTTTGATGCCACAATACCAAATGGCTTTGTAGTGTCCTGATTATAAATTGGATAATTTTATTTCTATCCGCGTGTTTGTGCAGTTTATCCACCCTTGATTTATGTCAACATTGAAATAAACTTTTCAAAACTTCCTTATAAAAATTGAGAAGTATATCCACCAATTAATAATCTTTTTAAATGTATTTACTTTTAAAATTAGTTTCCTAATTATAATATACTTCCTTACTTTTAAAATTAGTTTCCTAATAAGAATATATTTCCTTAATAATATATTTTCTTAATTTGTTAAAAGGTATATTGATAGAAGTACTATAGATTCATTATTCATCAAAAATATACAACACTACAAAACTAGGCGGAATTAATTTCTATTATTACATCATAATACTAATACATAATTTTTTTCAACAAATGAGTTTACTATTTTCTTTTTCTTTTTTCTATACAATGAGGGCTCTAAACAAATAAAAATAAAGAAAAATTGGAAAACTTAAGAAACTAACAAACAATTAGTAGCCGAAGGCAACAGACATCGTTTACTTCAGTCTCAATCCTTTCAAGCCAAAAGAAGAATTTTCAATTATAATATATGTTTGTTTTCTTGTTTGACATGATAAATCTGTAATTAAAGTTACAATTTTAATTTACTTCTAGGTAGGAACTAAATTTTGTAGACGTATTACAAATGTTTCAAACTATACTTACCATTTAATTACTATTTCAAGACTAATGTAAATTATTGTATAATCTCAATTTTGAAAACAAATGTGAATCAAAAACTATAGTCTAATCTTATAGTATAATCTCAAGTCCGGAAAGTGGATATAATTAACAATAAATTATATATATATTATAAATATCATTTTATTATACAATTTATGTTTGTTTTTTGATATATTATATGACTGTGGATAGAAGTAAAAATTTGGTGGATAATTTACAATTGAATTAAAAAGAATCATTGTTTTATAAAAATTATGTCAATATTGATTTTTGTAAGTTAATGCAACAATATGGTTAAACTTAGTAGGCAATACAGATTATCTCAGTAAAACCCTAAAAAGAGGGATAGACTAACAAATTTCGCGGATAGAAATAAAATCACCCTTGTTAATTACTAATCAAATTGATTAGGTTGTTTAATTTTTTTTTATTGTTGAAATTTAAATTTTGAATTATTTGATTTTCTATATTTTAGCAATTAATTAAGTTGTTAGAAGTTATTTGATTGTTTAAATTTAAATTTCGAATTTGATTCTATAGATAGTAGTTTCTAGCAAGATTTTAAAAGTTTATATTAGTTTAACAATCAATTAGATGATAGTGACATTGTAGGAATAACAATAATATAAATTAGTTTTGTAGCTATATTAATTTAATTTTAGTTATTTATCCTTAAAAGTTTGTATTTTAAACAAAACATTGGACCTTAAAGTATTGGTGTAAAAGTTGTGTCCTTAAATAGATAGAGAAAGGAATATTCGTCCTTAAAACTAATTGCCCCTATTTTTATTTATTTAATTAAAGTGGATGTAATTATTAATTTAGTAGATTTTTTTAATATTAAATCATTAATAAAATAATATTTATAAAATTAAATCGATAATATTTTTTGTTAGTCTATCCACCTTCGTGGATTAATTTAGTAGGCAGCGTGGATTAACTGCAAGATATTGTGGATAAAAATAAAATCACCCTTATAAATTAGGGGTGTATATAACATCACCCAATATCTTTTCCTAACAACTAACATTAAGCATAAGATATTAACTTCTGTGGTCCTCAATGCAGTGTTTTCAATTTCGGTTAGGATGAGAATCTCGAACGCTCAAGCAGAATTTAAAATTTTGGTTTCAGTTTGGTTTTTCAATCTTCCAAACCCATACCTGAACCAAACTTTTCGATTTGTTTTCAATTCTGGCTTATTCCATTTATATATATATATATATATATTTAAAAAAATTAATTTGAAATCCACCACAATTAAAAAGCAGTTTACAATTGGCAAACACTTTTAGCCACTAATCTTAAATCCATATTACACGGACTGTGAATTTTATACATTTTTTATTGCCAAGTTAATTAAGATCAAAAAATTTATACGAGCACCTTTTATCAATAAACAACCCCATGCAGGGGTCTTTTCCATTGGATATTAGGGTGAAATCAAATAAACAGAAATAGAGTGAAACATCAAATATTCAATCTTCTGCAACCTTGAAACGTCCCCTGGGTATGCATAATTAAATTAGCATTGAATCAAAGGAAGACATGATTATGGATTATAAACTCTGTAAATGATCATCTAAATTATGTTTCTTCCCACAAACTTTGTATGGCCAACTATTTTATGATTGTATATTACAAGTTACACACACTCCATTTGGATTTGTTACGTTTGGGTATTTAGCTTAAAGTTTTAATCAAATTGAAGAGTAATTAAAGTCATATGCAAAATGACATCGTTCTGTGTATAATAGTTGATTTCAGTTTTTGATTTTTTCTTTCAGTTCTATTTTTAACGGATCGATTTAGTTCGGTCCAAATTGGCTAGTCCTCATGAATTATGTCCCCTCTATGTTGTGTACTTTTGTTAATAATTTATTAAGGGTAATGTTATTGCTTGCCATAATGGAGCATGTTATGCACCAATAAATATAAATAATTAAATTATAACATGCATTAAATTATGCACGGATTCCTATAGGAAGTGTTATTTTTTTCATTTATAATATGATTAACATGTGTCCTTATGGTCACGTTATCTTTTTCCATTTATTGATGGGGTCGAACTTGTCTTTCTCATTTTGCCATAGAATGTGAAAAATAGCATATGATATACATTTAATTTGTTGCAATCTATACCAATAGGTTAGTTCCGGCCAAAATTTTAACCAGCATTGACCATGAGCATCTTACATTTGCTTTTTAAGGGTAATTTAGGTAGAATACAAACTGAAATGGAGGATTTGTTTTTTGAGAATGAAGTGTAAATTGTGATTTGGTAGTATAAATGAGGGCTTTGTTTGTTATTCATCTATTTTAGTTTGTGTGCCGTCAAAATTACTCTTGCAGTACATACATGTGGATGTCGATTAGAAATTTAATCAAAAATAACATATTAGGGTTGATTGCAACAAATTGAATATATAGGTGCATATTGTCTACAAATAAAAAATGATGCAAATTGAAATCTACGATTAAATTAGGGTGCATTGATGTAATTTAGTCTATAATATAAATTTCTCAGGACTTGTACTGAACAAACTATCAACCATTTAAAAAATATTTTAAATCTTACTCATAAAATTACTTATTATGTATACATTTTTAAGATTTTAAAAAGGGTGGTGCTATTGCCACCCCACAAACTTCTTGCTTCTACTCCCACTAAAAAAAAGGTCTAAATTTCTATTTCCACCCCACCCAATTAATCATTTTCAACCAACTAATCACTCATTAACATTAATTACTATTCATCATCACCACCATCATCATCATCATCATCATCATCTTCTTCTTCTTCTTCTTCTTCTTCTTCTTCTTCTTATTTTTCTTCTTCTCTATGGTTTTTACTCAATGGTTAATAATTAACAAAAATTCAGATCTAATTAACCCATTCTATCTCATTCAGTTTATTTCAAAAGCCAACAAAAATCCAAAAGTAACTCACAAAAAGACACAAAATCTCCATTGATGTAACACAAAAAAAACCTTAAGTTGTAGAGAATGGTAGAGAAGAACGAATTAAGGATTATCGAGGTAGAAAAACCTAATGAAAGAGAGATATGTTTATTTTTATTATGTTTAATGTTTATTTTCTTAATATAAAAAAATTGTACCAACAAAATGAATTAGAGCATCAAAACAGGTTACCTCGGTTACGGGAAACCGAAATTGGAGCACTTGTTCGGCTTTTGGTGACCGAATGTGTCATATGAAGACGTGAAGAAGAATGATATTTTGGTTATACAAAACCAACATTTATCATTTTTCTCATCCGTAATGGTCAAATACATGCCTATTACTTGTATCTTAGGGGCTGTGGTAGTGAAAAAAATTCTAAAGGGTTATGTTTTTCTCCAAATACCTCAGTCCTTAGGAACTGAAGTGTTGATACATATCAGCTATATATTAGTCACGTGGAAATTTACTAGATTTTTTTATGTGCAAGAATATCCCAAAATTCAAAATGTGTTCACATGTTTAATGAGCATATTATTGAATTAGAGGCTCCAAATTCAAAGTTCGAACGATGTAATTTTTTGCTTTTCATGAAATTCTAAGGATGTAATTTTTTTGTATATGAATGATAACAATTTTTAGTACCTTGATTAAATTTGATCACAAAGAACCGACCATTATCCAATATTTTTTTTTTTATTAAATTCGATTTCTTTGAGTAATTTGATTATATTCCAAACAACTTCGGTCCTAGGAGACCAAGCAATTTGATGAACTTTGGTCGTAGGAATCCAAAATTATCCAAAATACTCGGTTGTTAGAGACCAATGTAAGGTCTCGAGAGCTGAAAATATAGTCCACAATACCTCGGTTGTGAGGGACCGAAGAAGTGGATGAACCCCGGTCATAGGGAACCGAAATTATTCTCAATACTCGATTGTTAGAGGCCAATGTAAGGTCCCGAGAGCTAAAATATGATACGAGGAGGCCTCGGTTGTAAGGGACCGAGGAGTTTGATGAACTTCAATCATAGGGAACCGACATTAGCCAAAATAGTGTAGTTTCTCTCTTTACACCCTTTTTGCTTTGTCTTCAACAAATATCAGTGTTGAACAAAAAAAAAACAGTCACAAAAAACTGAGTCAATGGTTGAATAATTTTATTAACTCTCCAACGTGTTAAGAAAACAAAATGAATAAGAACCTTCAATTCTTTCTTCTCTACCATTCTCTATAACTTAAAATTTCTTTGTGTTGCATTAAGAGTAGATGGATGCAAAAATTTAAAAACCATTATTGAGAAGAAGGACAAGAAGAAGAATCAATGATTAATTATAATTAGTTTGTGTTGCATTAAGGGTAAATGAATGTAAAGTTTTAGAAATCATTGTTGAGAAGAAGAAGAAGAAGAAGAAGAAGAAGAAGAAGAAGAAAGAAGAAGAAGAAGAAGAAGAGGAAGAAGAGGAGGAGGAGGAGGAGGAGGAGGAGGAGGAGGAAGAAGAAGAAGAAGAAGAAGAAGAAGAAGAAGAAGAAGAAGAAGGAAAGGAAGTAGTGGGAGTGTTGATGAGTAAAAGAGAGTTGGTGGGAGTGGTAGTGAGAGTGAGAGTGATACCAAGTATATATTGGGGGTGGAAATAGCACCACCCTTAAAAAATCATTACCCTTATTATACACATATGTGCTTATATTTCACTAAAAATGGAAAAATCTACACTTACATATATTTTTAGTGGTTTTAATTGAAAAAAAAAATCCTCAGATTTGGAAAAAGACTATTTTGGTGAGTCTGTCAAATTAGGTTTAATTTAAAAAAAAAAGCTATAATAAAGTAAATGTTTAAACAATCACTTGAACCATCTTAAACTTGAATAACACAGTTTGACTAAAAATCATAGGTTTGTTTTTATTTAGGGTAACTTTCATAATACATAATAAGACTTTAGGTACTAAATGTTCATTTATTAGAGTTTAGATACCAAAATTTGACTGACTGTAAGCTTTCATTTGTGATCAGGGTTTAATTATTTGACTAATATATCCTAATTTTTCCACTGAAGATCACACATGTCTAACACTTGTCAAAAAAGAAAAACAAATACACATCACGTGTCATCTAACCAACTCAGGTAGTCATCTAACCAAGTCAACATGTTTCAGTTCCCAATCTTTGAAAACCTAAAACGAAGGAGGCCAGCAACATGTTTCAATTGCTAGTCTTCTATAGAGCCGGAAGAAACAAGGTGATGAAGGGGTTGTGATCTTTTCTTTAACATGCCAACACGGACTTAGACCTGGTAAAAGCACACCTAACTTGAATCAACACAAAATTATAAGTTAACGGGTGAACCCTTAACGAACTCGAGTCATTAATGGGTTCACCCGTTTAACACGAATTGTTAACGAATCATGCTCAAGTTTACTGGTCAAATTCGTTAACACTCGTTAAAAAATTGTAAATGCTTTATATGAACAGGGGCAGTAAGTCATTTAACCTCTAAAAAATTGTAAATGCTTTATATGAACAGGTCTACCGTCTCCTAATCTCTACTTCCTTTTGGAGAGTTCCTCCCTTCTCTTTTCCTAATGGGGGCCATTAATTAAGGAGAAGGAGAATGTGTATCAAATATATTTGATTTTTCTAGAAAGAATTGTCTAATTTTTAGTCTAAAAACTTTGATCATCTTCATATGTCTCTCTCAATCTCTCATCTGTCTCTTATTCTCCAATCATCACATTTTCCTCTGCAATGAGCATCATCACTGATGGAATTAAAAAGAAAAGGAGTTCATCATCACTTGCAAAATCTTTATCTTCATCTTCAGCTTCATCTATTTCTAACTTTTTCATTTCTATTTTCAATATTTGAACTTTGTTCTTAGAATAAAAGTTATACAAGAATTTTAAATCGACACTGATCAATAATTAAAAGAAAATCAAGTTAAGCGAATCATATTTTGGTGACCGGTTAGTATAACATTTTTTATATTATGCAAACTACTTTAGAGATTCACTGTGAATCTCTAAATCTTTCTTTTGATTCAAGTTTATTGAGGTTAGTTTATGAAACGCAACATGAGATACTTTCTTGCTGCCTAAGCTAAGAAATTGAATTCTAAGCAAGTGATATAGGCCATCCTTGTTTTAGCCCATAAGCCTTGGCCTATCGAAATAATTTATCTTTAGTTTGCTCTTTTGAGTCTATAAGCCTTTTTCTTTGTTAACCCACAATGAATACAAGCCCATATCCTTAGTACCTTTAACCTTATAATAATAATAATAATAATAATAATAATAATAATAATAATAATAATAATAATATTAATATTAATATTAATAATAATAATAATAGGCAAAATGATAATGAATGAGAACGAAAAGTTAAATATGAATATGCAAAAAAAAGATTGAAATAAAGGAAGGTAATAGTAAAAAGAAAATTGAAGAATGAGCTATAATTTGTTTTAAAAGCCTCTAATCATGAAAAAGAAGTTTGCTTAAGTATGCGAGTCACTTTGAACTCCTTGTTTACTAGTTGTTTTAATAGCCTATTAACCATTAGCCCCGTTACAACCAAATGAAATTCCTAATTGATCCTTATCAATTTGGTTTTGAGGTAAGATTGGTGCGATGGTGTTAATAAGTATTTCACCTCTTTATTCTTGAATATCTTTCTATGAGATTCTTATTCTTTCAGTTTTAGTGTTATTTTTTTTTATATATAAATGAGACTTTTGAATTTACTTATACTTACGCTTTATAACTCATGTGTAGATGATACACACAATTTGGAGTGATTTACTTGTTGAGTGTGATGGAGACATAAATACAGGATCATTTGATATTGTATATAAATTGAACAAAATACTTTTGCTAAAACCTTATAAGAATTAATGGATTTCACCTTTGTGGATCATGTAGAGGATCCATATGAGGAGACTAGGGTTTGAAAGCATCAGATTGCGATCTGATCAGATATTTCCTCTTCTCCCTGGGCTGCGAAAATCGATTGTTTTCACCACCGAAACGACTTCTGATCATCCTAATTTTTCTTGTACTAATAGTAACTTTGTGTTACGAACGACATATCCAAAAATCAGCCTTATCCAACGGTGCAATCAAAAGTTAAGATTGATTTACAAGTGCAGTGCCAAAAACCTAAAGATCTTCTATCGCATTTCTTCCGCCATCAAATCTTGCACCGAGTGTGGGCTACGGTATCACCAAGATTTTCTCCTTTCTCAATAGAACAAACCCTAACTCATGAGAATTATTGTTATAATGAGAAGAGACAAGGCCGGCGTATATATAAGGCTACGACAAGGACCTTAAGGAGAAATAAGTATTTGGGCTTCCTATAAAAAGTTGGAATCCTAATTCCACTATGAATTAATTCCTTCCATAAATTATAATTTGCACCACTAAAGAATTATAATTGCACTCCCATCCTTATCTCAAAATTATATTTCGAGCTCCTTGTTATTAAATACTTATTATTCTCCACACGTTAAGATTACAGATAACCGTCATTTAAATTATATTACGGACAATTATATTTAAATGATTTCTTAATCCTTGAGCCTACCACTTAACTTATTTGACATGTCGGATTAACATAATCCACCTGCAAGATTTGACATGATCAAAACTTATAAGCTTCTTAAAGGGCTATCATCAATCCCTATACCGGGACGTGAATTCCGTCAACAATTAATATTCATCATACATATAGTGTCGTTATCTAACTCACAAAGATTATTGATCCATAAATGAATCTCACTCTTAATGAGTCAAAATAACAAACACTACATATATATTTCAAGATTAAGAGAATAAGTAATCATAATAACCATGGCATTTTAAATTGTTTTATATAGTCAGTATAAAAACAATTAACCCAAACTGGTTCTATTCAATACACACAAAGTGTACTAGCACAACGAGTTAAAACTATATCGTTTTCTGTAGTCAAGATAAACTACTAAAACTTGTGCTACAATCCTATTGATGGGTGTCCAATTCTATCTAAGACTGTGAACCATTAAACTTATATTCCACAAGAACCGATGATATGATCTTCTGTGTGTAAGCTATACTCTACACACCAAATCATCTACTATATGGAATGAAAGACACACATGCACAATATTTAAATAAATAATATAATGCAACCATTGCCCATAAAGATTCTCATTAAAATAGCAAAACCAAGTTATAATATATGCAAACCAATAAGAAAATTATGGCTTTTAGTATATCACTCTAACATAGTGTATGCCTAGTAATAGTCTGAGTCAATGTTTATCAAAAGCAAAGTGTGGAGTTATGATTGGGTTTAAGGTTGATCCTTATTGCAATTGCTTGCGCATGCTCACAAGGTTAATACATACATGTTTTGCTTTTGATTGCTTTAGAATTTTGATTTCCTAGGTATATGTCTTACGGATACAATGTTAAAGTGGTTTAGGTCCTTACTAAACCACATTAGAAAACTTCACAAAGTGGAGGTTTCCTTAGGACTTGACATTGATGTGTAAATCTGAATTTTTCTCGTACACTCACTGAAACCATTAAAAGACAAAACTTGTCTTTACTAGGGGGGACGTAAGGATTTAAAGGCTTGTTACATTTGTTTAATGCCATCATTAGTTTAGGTTAGCATGTATGTGTTTTTTTTCTCTCGTTAGTATAGTTCACTTCATCCCTAGAGACTACCAATAAGTTAGTTCTGGGAATGTGATTGAGCCAAAATAACGCACTTTTAGACTTGTTTAGATGGTTCAATATGCATGAATTTGATTGTAGTTTAGATGGCTCAATGTGCATGGATTTGATTATAATTACTCATAAATATTGAGATTTGAGTTTTAATTATGAAATTCGGTAAATGTGTCTTTTCTAGTGCAATTTTGCCTTTTCATAGGTTAAAAGTGAACAAGTGTAAAACCGGAGCTAAAATCATCAAAATTAGCCATTCCCCGGTTAAATTCAAAGTTGAATTGAACTCAAGTAGTGAATCCAAAGTAAATATTGAAGTCCAATCACAATTGGAGTGAATGTAGAGTCCAAGATAAGTCAATAAAGCAAGCCCATGCAAAGAAAAACTCATTGGAATTGAATTTGAGAAGTTTTTTGGATTAACAAGAACTTTACCAAAATGAAGTCATGTGTTTCTAGCTGAATCTAGTATTGATTCATAAGGAATTTGAAGATAACTCTAGATATATATAACTTGTAGAACTCTAAATTAGTAACCTATAGGAAAAAATCGTGCTTCAATCGGAGTTTGAAAGAAAAAGTTTAACGCAAAAATGCGAACAGTGCGCAAAGCTGTGACGCATAATCAATTACATGAAGTAGAATCTATTCTCCCCCTATTTTTCAATAGCAAATTTCAATTAAAGCCCATTTTACTGGCCATTGAACTAGAGTTTGCAAATTACTTGAAGGATGGGTTATGAAACAACTATAAGAATAAAAAAGTCAGAAGAATATAATATATATATTTATATGCTACCCCAAATTATGAAACTGGCTTTTACATACCAAATAAGGTCCTCAAAAGAGAATTCAGATTTTATAGAGATTACTTTGTTTCTTTTACTTTAGACTTTTGTGACCTTGTTTAAGTAGTGATCTAAGAGCAAGAAGACGTTTTTTTTTGTCCAAGATTTAGATCATATCATTGACGTTCAATTCAATTTCTTATTTTTCCAATTTTTTATAGTTTATTTGCTTTTGAATTATCAATTGTGTAGTTCCACATGCTAGTCTTATTAATTCCATCATTTTGTCTTGAGACCTTTATGTTGAGTTATACATTGATTTATATATTTAGTTTATTGCTCATGAATCTATTGTGAATGTCCGGCTAGCTCGTTAGTTAAGGGTCTGTAAGGACCGGGTATATAGATGCGGTAGTTTTTCTTTCTAGAACTCCATTCTAATTTATTTTTTTAATTGGTTGAAGGTTAATAAAAATTTGATTTTTATTAGATTATTATCCTCATATGCTAATTACATATGTTTATAAGAACTCTAATGAAATATTTTCAATAAAAGAACTAAACTAGTTTGATCGTTATGTAGGTCAGACAATAACCTTAAAGGGGGTGAATAGAGTTTTTAGAGCAAAATGCGGAATTTAAAATGCTTTTAAAAAATGATTAAGTAAATAATGAATAGCCAAATATAGGAAACAATCAAGTTGATGCGATCCCGGATCGTACTCCATGTTTGTGCATCCTTGACCCGTAGTCTATAAACAGACTAGAACATTGGAATTGGACGATAGATGGAAGATAAACATCAACCTAACACCAATAATGGAGGTGTGAACCTTGGTATAGTTGAAGACACCGCAATTGATTCTGAATGATCAAGTAATAAGTCAAGAACAATACGAATTCATAATCATTCAACAAGTTCTTAAGAACTCAAAAGTGAAAACACTCTATTATAATTATCAAAGTCTTCCTCTCAAACAATGAAATAGATCTCCTAAAATAGGAGATAAAGCAACTAATTAGTTTCCTAAAACAATATGGAAAATAATTCCTATTTAGAAAAGGAAAATAACATCTAGAATAATCCTAATGCAATAAAGGAAACTAATAAACACTCTAAAATAAGTCCAATACATTCCTATACATTCCTAACATGACAATACTCTAAATAATAATATTCCTTGGGCTTTAAGAAATACAAAATAATTAAATAAAACTAATTAAATTATTCCACCAGTCGGTCATGAGAACATGCTAGAAAATAAGGCTGAATTTCGGATATTAAGTCGTGCCCACGCCTTATCAAAAAAGCACTTTTGCCCTTTGGACACAATTCTCAGTTTTGGCATGCCCATGCTTTAATCAAACACTTCTTCTTGAATTCTTCACCTTTTAACTTCGGGCTTTCTTTATCTTAAACTTCCATGCCCAATCTTTAGGAACTCCTTGGAATGCATGATTATCATTAAGCTTCTTGCATTAAGCATGTGAAATTCTATAGAATTCCTTTTGAATTTTCATGCTCTATCCTTATGGGTCATTATGTGCGGATCATCATTTGGAATGCCATGAACCACCATGGTTGAATACAAACTAAAGCTAGGCCAGATCACATCATACCCCTCTTCTTTTATAAGATTCGTCCTCGATTCATTGCTATGCATTGTTTAAGTCAACCTGCATTTACCAAGTTCTGCATTCAAATAGAATTTTGGTACTTGATAATGTCCTTGATAGTAGAACATATACTTGAGTCTTTGCCTTTGTCGGAACATTGTTTGAAACGAATTAGATCCTCTTGGCCATGAATTAGTTCCTCCGGGCCATGAGTTGACAAGAATGTTATGCTTCCTCTTCTTGGTCTTCTTTGACAAATGGAATTCATCGAACTTGAGGCCATGCTTCAACTCGATCATTTTTAGTTCATTGAACAAACTTCCCAGCTGATGATTAGGATGGAAATCGTACTTATCCACTCTAATGAAGTTTACATGTTCCACTTCATCGACTTTTAGCTCTAATTCTTTGGCTTGAATATATTTTCTTCCCTTTGCAATTATCTTCCTCGTTTCCATGGCTACCTTTGAAATTCCTTGCTCTCCTCTGCAAATAATCTCTGTATTCCTTTAGAACTTATCAAGCTCCACATCTGCCATGCTACTCAATTCCTTCACTACAATCGGCTCACTAATTATTTGCTTTAAAACTTATTGCCCATGTTCCAACTCAACTTTTCCTTGGTGTTGATCTCCAAGTCCCTACATATAAGACATAATAGATATAGGCAAAAGTTGATTAAGATTGTTAGCTTTCGAAAATACTTCCTCCAATTCGCTATCTTTTGTCTTAGTCTCTCGCACTTCATCACTTGTCTTTTTTCCTTTTCTCTCTCCATCTTTCTTTTCCTCACTAGCTCTTTCACTAAACTCTCTAGAGCTTTCACTCGCTACTCCTCTTTTCTCATTATTCTCTTTCTTTTTAACTTCCCTCTCTTTCTTTTGCTCACTAAGCTCTTTCTTTTGCGCACTTTTTTGCATTTGATCACTCTCTCTTTGTAATCTCCTTTGATCTTCATGAGCTTGGTTTAGTGGAAATGGAACTAGATTAACGGTAGTTTAAGTCTCTTACTTGTTGACTTGTCCCTTAACTAGAATCGAGCGGCTTTCCTCTATGTAATTCTCATCAACACCTATGGCTGGAAGTGCTTGCACTTGCGGTTCTTCAACTTACACTAGAAATTTTTCTTCTTATTCTTGCAAGCTTGGAACTACACCTTCAACCCATACCTCACCATCTTCAGCCGTCACTTCAATTTTTTTGATCTCATCGTGTGAGAATCCGGACCCGCGACCCGAGGGAAGAGTAAAGAGTCCTCGTTCTCGGTTTTGAAGAAAACGTGTTTTGTAGAGTCGCCAGTTTGTTTTACAAGAAAACAAACAAAAGAGCGTACGAAGGACAATTCGAAAGTGAATTACCTTTCATACGTTTGAAACCAGAGATTTATTTTGAAAATTACTTTGCTAGGGTTCGGGAACTACGTTACGAATTGGGAAGGTGTTAGGCACCCAATTCGCCCTTTCGGTCTCTTAATGGATCATGTATTTAATTCCTATTTTAGATATCTTGCAAGTAGTTTAAATAGTCTTCAGAATAGTCCTTTCTAGATAAATTCAGTTTAAAATGATATTTTGAAATCAGACTCGAGCTTTGCGAGCGCCTACGTATTCATTCGTAGAATGAAATCAAAGTCTCGTAGTTCCATTTGCTTGGAAACTGTTTTTGTATTTCTGTTTGTTTTGAAAACGTGTCAAAACGGATTTTAGTTTTCTTGTAAAGTTTAGAAAGGATTTATTTTGAAAGCAGTGAACTTCTTTGCAAGTTATCTAATTTTCTGTATTAAAAGTGAAATTAAATGCAGTATTGAAATCAGTAGAGTGGTAGAAAGACGTACCTGATATGCTTGAAGAAGAAATAAGAACCTTGCCTTGATTGCTCCTTTCTCTCTCTAGAACTTTCTCTCTTTAGATTTTCTCTCTCTAAAACTTTCTCTCTCTAGAACTTTCTCTCTCAGAAACTTTCTCTCTCTAGAACTCTCTCTCAGAATTTCTCTAAAATGACTCTCTGATAATTTTGACAGAGTTCCTACTTACTAAAGACACTATTGAGTGTTGATGTCCCAAAAATGAGACCCCAAGGGTCCTATTTATAGGGAAAAAATCCGCCAAAAATGCTCCAAAAGAGGCCAACCGCAGGGGGTAGCCGCAGGGCGTGCGGCTAGGGCGTGCGACAGGGGGTAGCCGCAGGGCGTGCGGCTGGGGCGTGCGGTTAGGAGTCAACCGTACGGTTGGGATCCAACCGTACGGCTGGGGGGCGTGCGGCAGGCGGCGGCAGTATGTGCCAACCGTGCGGTTGGGGGGCGTGCGGCTGGCTATCAAAAAATGCAATTTTTCTTGACAAGACTGCCTCAGAAGGTATGACATGTAAGTGACTGCCAAGAGCGAGAGGTCTTCATGATAAGACTTCGTACTTGCTGACACAGCCAAAAGAGGTGATGTTAAGACTGCCAAGAGTGGCGGGGTCGGCACCTGTCGCACCGTCTTGTTGGCACAGCCTGGGTTAGGATTGACTCCGTCAATAGGGTCTTATTCAGAATCATATTACTCCATCAACTTTATGTCACATCACATAACTCGAGACATGTTCTTGAGGATATTTGTCCATATTTTCTCTTATCCTTCGACGCTTCTCCTTGCGTTGCCTTTGTTCTTGGCCGTTGGTCATATATGCCTACCCATCTTGTGGCAAGAAAGTTATGCTAGAGAGAATATGGAAAGTTCAAGTGTTGCCTTTTTTTTTTTTCAAAACCTGTTCTTACCCTCAGTTTGACTCTTCTGCTGTCATCAAGAAATTGGGTTGGTTCTCTTTGAATCTCAGACTTTCGTGCGTAGTAGTGGACTAAGTTTTCAACTCTATCCTCTGGCTTTATTTTTTTGAACATGGGGATAAAGCTCTTTCTGAAAATCTCAATTCCTTCTCTAGTTACCCTCTGGCTTGTCAGAGGAAGGTGCTGGTCCGCATCATTTTCTGTTTTTTGATGCCCTTATTGCTCCCTCATTCTTATTATTGGGAATATCCAGCCCATTGTTTTGGCTTTCGGATCTTTCTTCTCTCTCTCTTTCTTTCTTTCTTTCTTTTTTTTTTTTTTTTTTTTTTTCAAAACAGGAGCCTTACTCACCTAAGATGTAGCCCTCCGCCTTTTGGCACAGCTGTCACTCTTAGTGTGGCTCTCCCTGTCGATTTTTCTTCTTTTCTGTTTTTCTCACTTTCCTCACCTGGACCAACGGGATTTTCCCTTTTCTACTCTTTCAATTTTTTCTTGTACCCGATTCCTCTTTTACACCTTCCTCTTTTGCCAGATTTGAACTGTGTCTGGGACTGATCATTCCTCAAAGCTCGGCTCCACCACAGATCTCAAAATTCCGCTTTTGGGCTTTTTATCTTACTTCGTCGTGCATGTGTTAGTGATTCTCAGTCCGTTCATCTTAGAAAACTAACCAGAAAGTCTTTCAGACGTCCAAGGAGTCAATTTTGCAAAATTTTTTTCAAAACATTGTTGCTTTTGTCGTTTGGGATTACCCCCCACTTGTTGTGTGACAAGGAACTTGTCATACAACAAGTGCCCAAATGACAATGTGAGCTGGGCGATAAAAATGGTACATTTTTCCATTTAAACTTTTCATTCTCTTCTAGCATATCATTTTCTTGCTCACACACTTACCTCTAGCGATCCAGTTGGTCATGTATTTCATGATGATCATCAGCCACGATCGTTTCTGTATGATGCGCCTTTCTTGATGACGAATGGGTATGTGTGGATTTTGAGAGACCCCCTGAGGTTGAACGGTTTTGATGGAGATTGATGTATCATCAGATAGCGCTTTGGCGTTTATTGGAAGGTCATTCGTGGTGTACAATGGAGCCTTTGGCACACAAGATTCGCCGACGCGCACGGGTACGTTTCAATTCAAATTTCTCGTTTAGAGAAAATGATGTGAATATGTCATTTATGCCAGAAAACATGAGACATGCATGCAATGAGGTGGGTCTGGTGGCCTTTTGCGCAATTTTGATTTATGAAAATATTTTTGTAAAGTTTTTCAGATTTTAATATCACCCCCAGTTTAAAATACCCTCAATTTTTATACGAGAATAACACATGCGCCCCATTTTAGAGTTCAGCCGATACTGGATTACCAATGAATTATGGAATGCACTTCCTTCTTCGATGAAAGGCTTCATCCGTGCAATGCATCCTGGTTTGATTTTCGGATCTTGATGATTACAACTCATTTACTTTGTAAGGTTTCCGATGCATCAGTTGGGCTTTACATCTACCCTCGGTGAAAAGCTTCATTCGTTCAACACGTTCTGGTTCGTTTGGGTTACTCCACGTCTTGACGACTATGATTTGTTGCACTTTGCAAGGCTAATGAGAGAAAATGATGTCCAAGGATATCTTTGCATGATCGATCTTCATTCCACTTCAACACGAACTTCTCCATGTGGTCTATCTTTATTCAATGCATCTTTGGTGACATCAGTCGCATGAGATGTGAGATATGTCTTTGGAGATACTACTTCATCAAAGCGTTCGCATTTGGATATGAATGTGAGATGAGTTTTTGAAGATGCCATTCCGTCAAAGTATGTGTGCTCATTCTTCAGTCGCATTCAGAGTTTGGACATTAATCCATCGAAGTATCAGCCTTGAAATCTTCCCCCATAAACCTTAGAGCGGTCCTTATCCCTTGTTGTAACAGCACTCAGAGCTTTAATCTCATTTGAAACCTTATTTTCCAATGCATATTTAAAGTGATCCGCCCCCTCTTTTTCAATCTCCTTCGGAGTTTCAATCTTACTCGAAACCTTGAAGCTCAAGTATCTTCACTGGCACCTTCTACCTCAAGAGTAATTCATGCTGCCCCCCATACCCTTTATGTGTCAGGTTTTTCTTTGAAAAAAGTTCTTTGGAATCATTATATGTATGTAGTATGGGCGTTTTGATGGCTCATTTTTATATATTATTTCATGAAAATGTTAACGCTTTGTAATGTGTATTTTATTCATGAAAGTATTGGTTATTATATAATATGCTTTATGCGCAATTTACCCCTAGACCCATGCAAATGCAAATGCAAAGATCGTTCTTTCCGAGAATCTGGCAATTATAAAGGGTAATTCATATTTTATTTTGTTTCGACTGAGAGAAATCTTAAAACAAAATTGCTCGAGATCTTTATCAAGATTTGTCCTTTTCTCCACGCCTTACCATATGAACTTCTCTTCAAAAATCCTTCATTGCTCCTCGAACTGACTGGTGCCTTTAAATGAACTATTGTGGGTGAATGGGATTATTTTATTAGAATAGACCGGGCCTGACGTCACTTCTCAAGTTGCCTACGTTCCCCAATATCCTAACATTCCAAAAAGTCCAATATGGGGCTCAGGTCATCATAGTTCATGTTTACAAACGACAAAATGAAAAATTTTCAATCACTATTGTTCAAATTCTCAAACACTGGTTATAAATCTTCAATTTCTAGCTACCAATCTTCAATCACGGATGGTTTTGAGGAGACGAATCTGGTATCTTTCCTGCTTGGATAAGGTCCTGGATAGCATGCCGAAGAGCCATGCAATTGTCAGTCGTGTGTCCCACATTCTGATGGTATTCGCATGTTTTATTGAGGTTCCAATTAGTGGGGACTGGATTGGGTATCGGTCGTGGGTTCATCGGATAAATCATTCCAACATCCTTCAGCTCCTTGTATACCTTGCTTAATGGTCCTGGCAATTGTGAGAAATTCCTTTTCATGTGTCTGACTCGATTCGCCCCCCTATTATTGTTGTAATCCTGGTATCCTGAAGGAGAAATGTTGGTGACTTTGGCGAAAGGATTGGCAGAATAACCAATATTGCTCTGACCAAAAGGGTTGTGGGTCGAAATCTGGTTCGCAATCGAGGTTGAAGCTTTCTTGTATTGTGCACTTGAATTTTTTGCTTCAGCTTGTTTAGCCAATTCTTCTTCTATCTCATTTCCCACATGCAACAAGGCTTTAAAGCAGTCAAAGAATTGGTGACCCATCTTATTTCGAATTTCTGCTTTCAGATTCTTGACGATCATTCCCAATTGCTCCTCTTCATCCATCCGTTCCACCATTTGTGCAGCGAGTGCCCTCCACCTTGTGACAAATTCACTCAAACTTTCATCATCTTTCTGCTTTGCCATTTCAAGATGTTTGCGAGTAATCTTTAATTCCTCGTTCGTCTTATATTGGGCAATAAACTCATTCACAATACTGGTCCATGACTGCACCCGATGTTTCTCTAATCCCAGGAACCAACTTTGGGCTGGACCGACTAGAGTTAAATGAAAAGAGTTAGCTAACTCAGCCTCACCTATATCGTAGATCTTCATTGCCCGTACATAGGATTTTAAGTGCAACTCTGGTGGCGTTGTTCCTTTAAACTTCTCTATTGCAGGCATCTTAAACCCAACCGGATAATGAGCTTCTGGGTATAGATTAAAGCTCTGGAGCTGTGTCAGGTAATTTGATCCCTCGGCTACCTTCTGAGTTAAAACCTTCAATTGTTCCTTAAGCTCGTCTAAAGCCTTATTCCTTTCCGGAATCATCTCCTGTGGAAGAATGGCATCACCTTGCATACTCACCGGACGCGGAATAAGGTCGTAGTATGGATCATGGTAAGGATGATGTGGTGGTTGCCATTATTGAGCATGTTGGGCTGCGTCAGGTGGAACTTCTTGGTGTAGCCAATTCTCAATCAGATCAGGTCGCTTATGTGGAGTATGTGGTTCAATAGGAGTTGGAATATCGGAGTGAACAGATAGTGGTGCGGGTGGTACAAGCAGGGCCTCTTTTATTGGCTCATTCACAACTGGTTGACCATGAATAGATGGCGGCATAGGTGGTGCAGGCGGTGTCTCTTTTGTTGGCTCATTCATAACCCTTCGACCTCTGTCTATCTCCTCTAGCCGAGCCTTCGTAGTTCGTTGATCATCTAATAGCAATGCTAGGCTCTTGCTAATGTCCCCGAGCATTCGGTACATCTCTTCCGGGGTTGGTATTGTTACAGTGTCTGACCCTAGTATAGTGTTTGTTGGCTCCACAGAGGTATGCCCTGGCGGCGGCATTCCTCGATTAATATTCTGCTGAGACACCCCTTGATTTTGGTAGGAAGGACCCAGTGGCAAATCCACTGCAGTGAAAGAGTTTCCAGTGACCCTATTCGAAGTTTGTGACGGTTGGTGTTCCATATCAGCTGTTGTATCCGGTCGAACCAATCTGCCAGTGCTATCCCTTCCGGCCCAAATGGAAGCCAGATCGAATATAAGTTTTCTGAAGGAGAAAAGGACAAATCCCGATGCATATAGAATATTTCCCGGAAACTAAAGAAAATATGAACTTTTAATACTTGCCAGATTCCCAGAAATACATCGATCGAATGGACTCTAAAACACACAAAAAGTTTTCTTTAGGTGAGATCGAAAACAGACCAACGGCGACAACTTGAGAGCCCCTTATAGAGGTAGGGTAGGAACAAAATTCCTTGGGTTCCCTAACCGTCTATAGTTTTAGAAAATCATTTTGAAAAGAGTTTTCAGAAAAATCATTTGAAAATACGGGAAGTTCTCTCCTCATGAGTTGCTTTATTCATGGAATCAGGGCCTTCGCACACTAGATTCTCACGACTGTCGGTCATAAAAACAATGCATAAAATCTTTGTGTTCTAAGCTGACTCCCCTATATGCAAGCATGGCGGAAGAGGGTAAGGTTTAAGGCTCCCTCCTATTTGGCAGGTCTTATAATATACCTCAAGAGCGCAGGTACGTGTAAGGACCTTTTATATACATCCTGGGTACGTGAGTGTTCTCGTCACTCGATATACCTCGGTAAGTACTTGGCCAAGGAGAGTGGTCCCAGGCGCTTTTGGCTAGTGCAGACCCGCAAGTCCGCGGCCTAGTCACGACTCTGGTCCCGAGGTTGATAGGGTAAATTCACACTCGCGAAAATGCATGATGAGACGTGGGTGCGTGCGAAATAACAATCTGGCTGTTCATTATTGATCAATGCTTTAGGGTTTGTTATAGTATTTTACACAATTTTAATTATGAAAAAGATTTTCCTCACATAATTAGCAAATAAAGGCAATAGGGTATCCACCTATATCGCTTCTATGTTATCCTAGAACTAAGGCTTGCAAGACCTATATCTAATAAATAACAGGAATTAAATATATGATCCATTATACAAGAGCTTAGTTCTCGACATCCCCAGCAGAGTCGCCACTGTGAGAATCCGGACCCGCGACCCGAGGGAAGAGTAAAGAGTCCTCGTTCTCGGTTTTGAATAAAACGTGTTTTGTAGAGTCGCCAGTTTGTTTTACAAGAAAACAAACAAAAGATCGTACGAAGGACAATTCGAAAGTGAATTACCTTTCATACGTTTGAAACCAGAGATTTATTTTGAAAATTGCTTTGCTAGGGTTCGGGAACTACGTTACGAATTGGGAAGGTGTTAGGCATCCAATTCGCCCTTTCGGTCTCTTAATGGATCATGTATTTAATTCCTATTTTAGATATCTTGCAAGTAGTTTAAATAGTCTTCAGAATAGTCCTTTCTAGATAAATTCAGTTTAAAATGATATTTTGAAATCAGACTCGAGCTTTGCGAGCCTACGTATTCATTCGTAGAATGAAATCAGAGTCTCGTAGTTCCATTTGTTTGGAAACTGTTTTTGTATTTCTGTTTGTTTTGAAAACGTGTCAAAACGGATTTTAGTTTTCTTGTAAAGTTTAGAAAGGATTTATTTTGAAAGCAGTGAACTTCTTTGCAAGTTATCTAATTTTCTGTATTAAAAGTGAAATTAAATGCAGTATTGAAATCAGTAGAGTGGTAGAAAGACGTACCTGATATGCTTGAAGAAGAAATAAGAACCTTGCCTTGATTGCTCCTTTCTCTCTCTAGAACTTTCTCTCTTTAGATTTTCTCTCTCTAAAACTTTCTCTCTCTAGAACTTTCTCTCTCAGAAACTTTCTCTCTCTAGAACTCTCTCTCAGAATTTCTCTAAAATGGCTCTCTGATAATTTTGACAGAGTTCCTACTTACTAAAGACACTATTGAGTGTTGATGTCCCAAAAATGAGACCCAAAGGGGTCCTATTTATAGGGAAAAAATCCGCCAAAAATGCTCTAAAAGAGGCCAACCGCAGGGGGTAGCCGCAGGGCGTGCGGCTGGGGCGTGCGGTTAGGAGTCAACCGTACGGTTGGGAGCCAACCGTGCGGTTGGGGGGCGTGCGGCTGGCTAGCAAAAAATGCAATTTTTCTAGTAAGCGAAGTGGCGACAAGGTTGTGGCAGATTCCCGACGAGCTCGAAAATCAGGGCTTTTCCTAATGGTCTCTTATATGCATGATGACTCAAGACTTGATGCGGAAATGCTTGTTTGGGTGAAAATTAGGTTCACACGAGAGTCGTGGATTGGGGTGTTCACACATCGGTTTTTGGCTTATTCTCCAATAGCGGTTTAGATATGAGTTGTTTCTCTTCTTCTTTTGATTGATTTGGTTCGCCAAAAGATGTATACGGACTTTGACTTGGCTTTAGGTTGCTCATAGGCTTTAGCAAACATCTCCTCAAACCTAAGACAATCTTCTTCATCAAACAAATAAACCTTGTCTCGAACCTGACTTTCTCCAACCTTACCACCTTTTCTTCTTATATTAGTTACACCCAGATCCTATTCATCTTCAAATTTAACTTTATGAGGCTGACTTTTCAATTTCTCTTTAGGAGCTTTATTCAACTGCATGTGCCGTTCAATCGTTAATTGCTTTAATCATCCACTATTACGTTTAATATCCACTTGAAAGTCATATTCAAAGTTTAGATAGGACATACTTGCTGCAAAACAAGGATTAGTGGAAAAAAGATAATCCTCACCACACTCCTTTTCGTGTTTCGCTTAAAGATATGTTACTCTAATTTTACCTCTCGTGTTTATTGCTCAAAAATGATAAACCTCACAATTTCACTTTTGGAACTTATTAATCAAGTTGAATAATTCTGAATTTATGGCAAGTTCACAAATAAATCAATCTCACATCCAACAATTCAACAAGGAGTTTTCACTAAGGAGCACGAATTCTAAGAGTGAGTCAATGAATAATATGATGCTAGAACAATCACAAAACAACAATCCAACAATTCAAATAGAATAGTAACCCTAATTGGAATCAACAAGCTTTCTAGGGGTTTCATAATTTACGAATAATCAAAATCAATTTAAAACGATCTTAGGGTTTGGAGAGATGAATAATCAATTTACGAATAATCAAGATCAACAAGTAGGATTTTTTTTTGGCCTACTTGGAACCTTAACGGACGGAATAAAAGAATTATAAGGTTTCCAAAATCAAGAACAATCAAAACAATCTAAGGGCTTGGATTTCCTCTTGCTTCTTCTCTTCTTTCTTTTTTTCTTTAGAAAACAATGTTCACGCGATTACTATTCGCACGATTACTGTTCACGCAACTACTGTTTATCAACACTGTTCACGCACTTTTTTTTTGATAAATCCTAAATCAATGATACAAAATCAACAAATTCATAAATCAAAAACTAGGGATTTGGAATTGAAATAACATGAATTAAAAGACAGAAAACCTGGAGTAGAAGTTCACTATTATACCAATGACGCGATCCCGGATCGTACTCCTAACCAGGTTGTTTGTGAATTCCTGACCTGTAGTCTATGAACAGACTAGAACATTGGAATTAGACGATGGATGGAAGATAAACCTTAACCCAACACCTATAATAGAGGTGTGAACCTTAGTATAGTCGAAGATGCCACAATTGATTGTGAATGATCAATTTATAAGTCAAGAACAATACGAATAAATCGATTCGTAATCATTCAACAAGTTCTTAAGAACTCAAAAGTGAAAACACTCTATTATAATTATAAAAGTCTTCCTCTCAAACAATGAAATGGATCTCGTTAAATAAGATATAAAGCAACTAATTAGTTTCCTAAAACAATATGGAAACTAATTCCTATTTAAAAAGGGAAAATAACATCTAAAATAATCCTAATGCAACAAGGAAACTAATAAACACTCTAAAATAAGCCCAATACATTCCTAACATGATAATACTCTAAATAATAATAATCCTTGGGCTTTAAGAAATGCAATATAATTAAATAAAACTAATTAAATTATTCCATCAGCTGGTCGTGAGAACATGCTAGAAAATAAGGCTGAATTTCGGATATTAAAGCGTGCCCACGCCTTATCAAAATAGCACTTCTGTCCTTTGGACACAATTCTCAGCTTTGGCGTGCCCACGCTTTAATCAAACACTTCTTTTGAATTCTTCACCTTTTAACTTTAGGCTTTCTTCATCTTAAACTTCCATGCGCAATTTTTAGGAACTCCTTAGAATGCATGATTATTATTCAAGATTCTTGCATCAAGCATGTGTGATTCTATGGAATTCCTTTTGAATTTCTATGCTCTATCCTTGTGGGTCATTATGTGCGGATCATCATTTGGAACGCCACGAACCACCATGGTTGAATAGAAACTAGAGCTAGGACGGATCATATCACAAGCGATATAAACTCAAGATAATGTAATAAAGATAAATAAAAAGCTTGAGTTTAGAAAAATGAAACTGTAGAACACAAAGTTCTTTTGTTCACGCGGTTTGGTTGTTTAAACCATATGTCCACACCCAAGTAGTTCCCCCGAGAAGTTCCACTAACCCATTTTCTTACAGGTGAAAATCAAACCTTTTACAAGTGTAATCCTTATCACTACATTCACACAAGAAACACTCTTACTCTACAATGAGATATCCTTTCACAAATGGATGAATATAATTTGTTTGGTGATACACACCAATTTAGAATAACTCTCAAGTATATACAAGGATGTAAGATAAAGCTCATACTAGAGTTATCAAATTTGATCAAGGTTTATAGCTTCAAATGATAATGGACTGGTCAATCAATGACTTGAATCTTTTGAATATTGATGATAGAAGGACAAATAGTTGAAATAGTGATTCAAGAATATTTAAATGTGTCTTAAATGTTCAATATATAGTCCCAAAGAATAAATGGCCATTTTAGAGGTTAGGTGTGAAATTGGCTGATGGCTAGTGTCTATCAGGCTAAAATCCCAAATTTTTGACTTCTATAGTTTTTGTCCAAAATACATTTTGTCACTTGAAAAATGTTGTAAACATGTTTCTAAGACACTTATTTTTGTTAGAACTCAAAAATCATTCGAATGAATTTATAATGAATTTATTTTGAAAAACGGTTTATGAAAAGTGATTTCAAAGAGATTCAATTCTAAATTTGTTTGAGTCAATCTATAAATGATGTATGATGATGTTTGAGATATTTGAAGGATCAAGTAACAAAATCTACAAATAATCTAAGCACTCACTCAATTCTAGGTTTAACGAGTCTTCGAATGCTTGATATGTTTTTTTGATTCTTCACTTGTTCTTTTTGACTTTATCTCTAATGTATGTTAATGCTTCTTGATCAATAGTGTCTTGTGAGGCAAGCTTTTGTAAGTTGTCCACCTGTGGAGGTATGACCTCGGTTTGGATTGTCGATTTTAGTAAATTTCATTTCACAAATGATGATGATTTAAAATTGTGACTATACTTAATTTAACACTTATGTTAAATAACACATGATTAATATATTATTATTATTATTATCAAAACAAGATTAATGACCTTTTAGGTCAATACGTTATTTTTACGCTAAACCCTTACCAGTAAAGTTAGAGAGCGGCCTATACTCTCTATATCAATTGGTTTTGAATCTTTTAGATCTCAAACAATAATACGTTGTTTTTGGTATTCATTTTAAACGTTACTTTTTGGTACCGAAATTGTCAATTTTGTGTTTCCACTGCACGTTTTAATTCAAATTTGATTTTAATCATGTTTTAACCTTTTTTAATTAAATTGTGGTTTTTACTTAATCTTTCCACAATCACTTTTAATAACAAGTTTTGTAGTGTCAAATACTACTTCACTTAAATAAACAAGTGTTTTTCGTAAAATTAAGTAAAGTGAATTGATTTCGTTGCTATTATTGGTACATATAGCTCATGTCAGGCATGAACTACCATGAAAATTACAAATTTATGAGGTCAATTAGCTTATGGAATGTAAGCTTATTTTTAAACAAAAAATAAAGAGAAAAGGATTCTCGATCTATCGAATTACCGTTGTGTTGCCCGGAACTTATATATACCCTAAACACTTTTTATTCTTGATTTTATTTAAAGTTTTTCACATGTTTAATTAGTTTCCTACTGTATTTTTAGTCTTTTTCTTATTTAACATTATTGCATTTTCCCATAGCTTTATGTTAGTTTGCTTTTAGTTAGAAAACCTTGCATTAGTTGTTAGTTTCCCTTTAGTTGCATGTTAAGTTAAGTTTATAATGCCTTTAGTTAGATAAATAATGTGTGTTAGTAATATTTTTCTTTTCTTCCTAAATCATATTTTCTTTATTTTTATCTTCTCTCTTTTGAAAGAAACATTCCTAACTCAAAGAACTACGCATCATTCCTATGCATTAGACCTCGGACTTACCTAATATTTATTACATGACCAACCACTTAGAGTTGGGTGTTATAACTCACATTGTTTTAGTAGAGTCAACTAGCCTAAGGTCAATTTTTAGCGGATCTCTATCCTTTTCAATGTCGAGAGCCTTCTTGGCCACCTTCTTGGTGTTCTTGATGAACGTCTCAGTATCAGACCTTAACTAGTTCGCCTTCTCAACCTGCTTATTATCCGAATTGTAGAGGTAATGCACCGACTGGAAGCAAAAAGAAGTAAACACTTTCAAAACAAAAAAAAAGTAAAAAAAAAAGATTTGTGGTAAGAATGGTTGGACATTACCTTAAGCATGGAATAAACAACCTTGATACTTAAGTCATTGAGCGGCTCATACTCCATGACATGGATAGTAATTTGGTATTCTTGCTCATCCAAAACTATTATCCTGCTTGGCAGCCTTACAAGTTCCCTTTAGAGGAGGGCCAATTGCAATAAGATCGGGCATGGATGTCTTAGTGCCCGAGGAAACTGTAGACACCCCGATCTGTGACCCCCGTAAGAACCCTAATGACTATCGAAAAGTGCAGTTTTTGGAGTCCGGGCCCCACCCGAGCACCCGAAACTACCCCGAAGAGGTTTGTTGGCCAAACAAACCTGTTTTTAAGGGGGATTATGGCACGACAAACCAGTATTGTCGCACGACAATCTCTCTTATATCGCGCGACAAGTTTCCAGAACACAGACCAACCATTTCCTGACAAATCAGTCTGTCAGAAGGGTCACTTCAGCCGTTTATTGCGCGACATTGTCCCAAATATCATGCGACACTTGCCTTTTCTTGGGAAATGTCGCGCGACAATCCTCTCCCAGCATTATAAATAGGCCAACACCCCTAAGGGTTCAAGTCAGCAACTTGGGATCTAAGAATTCTGAGTTTTCTATCTGATTTTTTGGTCTTCTATCAAGTATTTTCTACGATCATCTTATTTCTGAAGAATTATCGAATCTATTCTCGACACTCGACGTGTCTTGCTTCTGGAATCAAATTCTGGGGAATATCTGAAGAAGGAAAAGATTATTATCGCCAGAGATCTCTCTGCCGTATTATGTTTTCTTTCTTATTCTTATTCTCGTCGGGAAGGTAAAGAAAGTCTCTTCTAGTATTTAAAATTAGATATATGTGTACTTGTTTTACTTATGTTGTTCTGTCCACGTTTTATTTGAATAAACTTATTGCCATGTTATAAAATAGTTTACCTGTTTCCAAAACAAAAACCATGATAAAATTATTTATAAAACCAAAAGAGTAAGTACATTATCATCCGGATAAAATTCGGTTTTCAAAACCCCGATCGATAAAATTTACTTAGGGATTAAAGTCAGTATATCCAGTCTTTTCCATAGACTGTGACGTGTCTGATAAAACTCTCCTCAAAGAGTTCTAATTCCATGTTAAATTAGTCCCGATACAAGATCCGAACTTTTTTGAAGTAATCAAAACACGAGAAAACCGACACCATTATTTGAGGAAATGATATGGGAAATTCTCTCTTAAATAAAAAGGCTTTTGTCACTTGTATTTACATCTTTCAAAATAAAACATCGAATCTCGGAACACAAAGGTTTTCATCCCTTTCCCCGTTTCCCCAAAAATTAGGGTTTTTCATTTGAGAAGTAGTAGACTATCAGTAAAAGCATCCAAGTTTTTTAATATAGAATAAACATATAAAAAACCACTAAGGGCGGAACGGGTGCTTAACACCTTCCCAATCCGTAACATAGCTTTCGAACCTTATAGAATCTTCGTTTCACAGGCAAACGTGTAAAGAAAGGCTTATCTGTAGCCTTTCCTCTTACACAACATTTTGTCCGTTTTTCTCATAAAACATACTGGCGAATCTGAATGAACCCTCTTGCATCTAGAAATAGGATAGAGGGACACTCGATATGAATTATCAAAACGCGATAGAAGCAAATGGAACAATAGAATCCTTTCCGATGTTTCAGACTCCCAAACTAGGGATTGAGCCCCTGGGGTCGCATTTGCGGATTCTCATAGTGGCAACTCTACTAGGAACTTTAGAAAACTAGGCTATTATATGTGGACTTTTGTTTATTTGTTGAATATCTGCTTTTACTGCTTTCCCTACTTTCTTTTTTATGTTAATTGATTGTGAAGAAACTTTTTTAATAAAAAAGAAATTTTCCAAAATACGTAATAAAGATAATGATATTTGTAAACCCGACCTTTTGAACTTTTCACGCACATCACAAATCATGCATTGGTTCTACGAGGGTAAAATTACCCCAAACCCTCGGAAGTATTAAAAATGAGTAAGGAGTTGGCTTGCTTGGGCCAACAAAAATCGAAAGCATTTACTTCCACTTTCCTTGGCCAAGTACGCCTCCAAGGTATATCGTGTGACGAGAACACTCACGTACCCGGGAATTATATCAAAAGATTCATGCACGTACCCGCCCCTGGGTATCTTGCAAGGTCTTGCCAAATAGGAGGGAGCCTGAAACCTTAACCGTTCGTACACCTACACTGCATATAAGATCGAGTCAGCTAAAACACTTGTCAAACAATCGTAGGAGATGTACCACCTTACGGCTTCCGTTACACCACTCCTCTAAAACCCGAGTCTTTTCTTGGTGATATCATTTTTAGTGGTTCTTTTGGCAAAAATTGAGTCTCACCATAGTCTTCCTTCATCTTCGCCACGTGGTTTCTTCTACAACCCTAAACGACGACAATCTGGAAGGTTGGGCTGGTCGAGATCATATCGAAAGATTAGTAAGACCAAGCATATCCACAATGGCCAATGGATGTGAGAACCAATAAATAGATCAGAGCCTAGCCGAGGCATCAACAGTTTAGCTGACCCTAGCCGAGATGCATCGCTTACTAATAACCGTTAGCAAGAATTTAGCAAGCCTCACAACCGAGCAACAGGGTACCAAAATTCGAATAGAAGAGTTATCAGCCGAAAGAACTGCACCACCGGGGTTTGAACGACTATCACTGAACTGAGATCTAAATCAAGGGTAGTCATCACAAGTACTCTTCCCAGTCCAAGGAACCAACCCACAGCAAACGGGTCCCATCCCAGTCGGTCTTGTTCAGACCGACCCCAACAACCAAAATCAGTGGGCCTCGGATTCAAGCCCTATCTACCAGCAACAAGAGCCACCCATCGTTTTGCCGCAACCCCAAGTCCAACCAGGTTTTGATCCTCAGTATCAGCAATGGCCGCAAGTTTCAGCGAGACCTATCCCACCACCAGCCCTAGCAGCCCCTCCCAAAGAGTACTCGGATATCAACCGACTCTGGGCAGTATATGCAGAGTCAGTAATAGCTCTAGAACAGCCGGACGAGGTGTCAAAAGAGAGCGAAAAAATGAAAAATTTTAAGGGACGGATGAGGATCCTACAAAAGGGAGTTTCCCTAATAAAAGGAGCAGACGAGATTACAAATATGAATACCTTCTCTCTCTACCCAAAAGCCAGATTGCCCTAGGGATTCAAGCTCCCTTCTATCACCAAATTTACTAGAACCACGCCCCCGAAGACTCACCTCCAATCATACATCAGATACATGCAAGTGTCTGGTTGTGGAGAACCCAAGCTGGCTCAAGCCTTTCACATGACTCTCACGGAGGCCGCCCTGAGATGGTTTTTTGATCTAGAGAGGCATTACACGAAGATTTGGGGAGACATCGTCAAAGAGTTTATGACCAAGTACGGGTCCAACGAGGATTTAGAGATTACCCGTAAGCACTTAGAAATGGCCAAGCAAGGTGAGAAGGAAAGCTTTAGCGATTTTGTCACACGCTGGAGGGAAATGGCCTCCCAAATATCCAAATAGCCCGATGAAAAAGAACAGTTGGAAACCATACAAAAAAATTTCACTTCGGCTGTATTGAGTTGCATGGGAAAGCATGTCTTCCCACACTTCAGGACTCTGTTAATCATGGGATCCCAAGTAGAGGAAGAACTGACCAAGAAGGCAGAGATCGATACCAAAAAAGCCTCGTATACCGGGAAGAAGACGGCCACTCCAGCCGTAAACCAACTGAGCTCATACCCAAATCAACAAAACCCATTTCAGCAGCTGCAACAAACATCTCCGATGAGTTGGCCTACACAAGGAGACTCTTCAAACACAGAAGTCAAGAAGAGGAGGAAATTCTGCACCCTTCCCACTACCCTGGTCAAAAGTTTAGAATTACTCCAAAATGCCAGACTAATCACCCCACTCAACCCGTGCCCCCCACCAAACCATATACCCAGCACCTATAGAATGAATGAAAATTGTGCATATCATGAAGCACTCCGTCACCGTATCCAGGACCTAATCGAGGCTGGAACCATCCCCGCACCCGGCGGGCCCAATGATAACAACAACCCCCTTCCCAACCACGCTCCATCTGCTAGGATTAATACTTTGACCACGGATGAAGAGGGTTTTGATCCAGTAGGACTCATCCAAGATGACCCAGCTTTTAATGAGAAGAAATCACCAACTGAGTCGCCTAAGAAAAGCTAAGTTGCCCCAGGCCTCAATCCAATAATCGATCAATGGATGGCTAAAATGAACTTCCTACCCGGGCAAGGTTTAAGAAAAGTAAACCAAGGGATCTCAAACCCACTTACAATCAAGGCCAATCTCTGGAAATCTGGGATAGGATGGACTCAGGATAAGAAGAAACAACCATGGAAGCTCCGAGGCCCTCCAAAGGAGACAATATGTATGACAGAGAGACCTCCCCCAAGACTTTCAGTTGGTCAGCAGAAACAAATCCACTAAAAACCTTAGAAGAATCAGACCCAACATCCTTTTGGATACAATAGATCACCCATTCGGGAAGGGTATATCAGCCACCACCAATAGATATTGAGAAACAGCCCCCCTAAGGAGATAGGGGATGATCGAGTACTGGAACAGTTGAAGAAAACCTAGGCATACATCATTATTTGGGGCCTCCTAGTTGCCACCAAGCCTCACGGGACTGCCTTCATCAAACTCCTGGATGAGGCCGTCATACCACCAGAATCTTCGCCCGAACAACTGCCAAGTATGATTAGGTCACTTACGGTGCAAAGAAGTCTGTCGTTCTCAGATAAAGACTCGTCTCCACTGGGAAAGAAGCATAGTCTAGCACTCCATATTACAGTCCGGACCCGAGGAAAGATCTTGCCGCAAGTTTTCATCGACAACGGGTCAACTATAAATGTTTGCCCTCTGAAGACCACCAGATGTTTAGGTATTACGGATGCTGAGCTCTCTCCGTCAGCTGTAATCATTAGAGCATATGACAACACTAGAAGGGCCGTTCTGAGCTCTTTAAAGCTTGATCTCATGGTCGGTCCCGAAAACTTTTCGGACAATTTTTAAATCATAGATATCCCCTCCAGTTTTAACCTTCTATTGGGCAGAGCATGGCTACACGACGTAGGAGCGCTCCCCTCCTCCTTGCACCAGAAGATCAAAATACCTTTCAAAGGGAAGATAATCACCATCCAAGGAGATCCTAAAAAGACCTTGGCGGATCTGGAATTACCCGTCCTAAGCATTGGGAGCCAGAGCATACAGTTGGGAGGATTTTCTTACGAGCCTCAAGTGCAAGCTCTTACCACCCAGAGGATTGAGTATCTACCACCTGATAATATCCCCGGCCTCAGTGCTAAGATCATGAATATGCTGAGAATGATGAAATACTTACCCGGAGCTAGTTTGGGAATGGGGCAGTAAGGACTACTTCAGGCCTTGAACCAATAACAGGATTCGAGAGAGAAGGTTTAGGGTACCAACACACCGAGAAAGACAACCAAGAAAAAATGGGTCAAGGGCATCGGTATCCGAGTTTCAGCTCACTAAATGGGTTTTTTGTCAAGGAAGGAGAGGACTTCCCTTTTTGCGGCTTTCAGGAGCCTTGGAGAAATATCGATGGAGATAACCTTCCAGGATGAGAAATCTTTTATCAAGAGGACCTTTACCTCAAGGAGAATATCATACACACCTTCTCCACTAAATTAATGATCGGGTCGAGAGAAGAAAGTGAAGACGAGGAAGAAATGATCGAAGATCTCTTTGACGTCATGGCCCTAGAGAATGATGAACCAAGAGATGACCATGTGCACTTAATTCACGCCGATCCAGAATACCGGGTAGAGAGTGAAATTGTAAAGGTGAGAGATAAGAGAGAAAGTGAGGGTAGGACTAAGGAAGAGTCACTCCTAGATTTACTTTTTAAACTTGTACCTATAAACACTATTATCAATGAAGTAGATTCCATTTTGTAGTATCCTGTTAGTTTTGATTCTGTGATTGCCTCTATGAATATGGAAAGACTAAACGAACATCTCGAGGGAGAGGATCAGCGTATACAAAGTGAGGAGGGAGACACTCTTGTGATTAATCTCGAAACCGAAGAGGAAAGGAAAGAGGTGCATATTGGGGCAAATTTAGACAAAACTGAGAGAGAAGAATTCACACAAACTCTGAATGAGTACGTGGATGTATGTGCCTGGTTCTCTGCCGATATGCTGGGTTTAAATAGCCAGATAGTTATGCATGAAATACACACCAAGCCGGAGTCCAGACCCGTTAAACAAAAACTGAGAAAACTTACGCCGAAATGTGTGAGAATCCGAACCTCCGACTCTCGAGAGGAATCCTCGTTCTCAGTTTCCTTTGTTTTGAAGGAAAACGTGTTTTGTAGAGTCTCCAATTTATTTTGCAAGAAAACAAACAAAAGATCATACGAAGGACAGTTCGAAAATGAATTGTCTTTCATACGTTTGAAACCAAAAGATTGATTGAAAATTTATTTTGCTAGGGTTCGGAAACTACGTTACGAATTGGGAAGGTGTTAGGCACCAAATTTGGCCTTTCGGTCTCTTAATGGATCATGTATTTAATTCCCATTTTAGATATCTTGCAAGTAATTTGAATCGTTTTTAGAATAGTCATTTTCAGATAAATTTAGTTTAAAACAGTATTTTAAAATCAGACTCGAGCTTTGCGAGCGCCTACGTATTCATTCGTAGAATGAAATCAGAGTCTCGTAGTTTCATTTGTTTGAAAACTATTTTTTTATATTTTTATTTGTTTCGAAAACGTGTCAAAACTAATTTTAGATTTCTTGTAAAACTTTAGAAAGGATTTATTTAGAAAGAAGTGGACTTCTTTGCAAGATATCTAATTTTCTGTATTAAAACTGATATTTAAATACAGTATTGAAATTCAGAAAAGTTATAGAAACACGGTATGCGCTTGAAGAAGAAATAAGAACCTTGCCTTGATTGCCTTGCTTGCTTCCTTCTCTCTATAACTTTGTCTCTATAAAGCTTTCTCTCTCTAATTTTCTTTCTCTAGCCTTCTCTCACTAGCCTTCTCTCTCTAGATATTTTCTAAAAGAAAAGACTCTCTAACAATTTTGACAGAACTTCACCTTACTAAAAACACTAATGAGTGTTGATGATCTCAAATGAGACCCCAAGGGTCCTATTTATAGGGAAATTTTAGCCAAAAACACTCCAAAAGAGGCCAGCCGCAAGGGGTGCGGTTGGTACATGTGGCTGGGGCATGCGGTTGGAGGCTACGGCTAGGGCCTGCGGTTGGGTGCCAATAGTACGGTTGGCAGATAGCCGTACGGTTGGAGGGCTACGGCTGGCTCTCTAAAAAAAGCACAGAAATGCCTAAAAAAACTCAATTTTTAACGGGGTGCTGCCCTACACCCCACGACCTGACCGAGTAGGTCGATCCCCGTCTTAGTAAGCGAAGAGGCATCAAAGGTCTCGTCAAACTCTTGATGGATAAAAAGTCAGAATCTTTCCTATTAATCTTCTATATGCACGATGAATTAGGACTAAATGTAGGATGCCTATTTTGCATAAAAATTATATTTACACGAGAGTCGTGGATTGGGGTGTTCACAAACCCTCTCGTCCCGGGAATTTTGGGACGATAAAAAGACAACAATTCATGACTCTTGTGTGAATCTCAATGTATTGATACTTGAATCAAAATATACCCTTATGGCACATGAATTTCATTGTGTCTCAAGCGATGTAATCCACGACCGCCCCTTTCCTCTTGACTAGGCAACATGACACATCGGTCTTTTCTTCCGCCTACCCTCAGTGACGCATTCCTACCCTCAGCATACTGAGTAATCATTCGTGCAAGGAGTAGGATCCTAATGATTGCTGTGAGAAAAGTGTTTCAAAGAAGACTCCCTATCCTTTTGGGAGATGTGAAAGAATGATTTTTGTCTTTTGATATATCTCTTCGTGGGGATTGGTGCTAAAAAGAAGAATTTTCCATCTTGGGGAATGCATAGAAGATTCTCATCTTTAGAGAATATGAAAAAGATTGCCATCTTGGGGAATATGTGGACAAAGTAATTCCCATCGTGGGGAATACGTGGTAAAGGTTATTTCCTATTGTGGGAAAAGGGGATCGAAAAGATTCCCATCGTGGGGAATGCTAAGAATTCCTATATCTGAGGAACTCAAAAAATTTCCATCGTGGGGAAAGTGATTTCGTTGAAATTCCCATCATGGGGAATACGAAGCATTTCTATCTCTGAGAAATTCTAAAAAATTTCCATTGTTGGGAACACGTGGAGTAGTTATTTCCCATCATGGGGAAAGTGCTTTCGGAGAAATTCCCATCATGGGGAATACGAAGAATTCCTATCTCTGAGGAATTCGAAAAAATTCTCATCGTAGGGAACACGTGGAGTCGTTATTTTTCATCGTGGGGGAAGTGGTTTCGGAGAAATTTCCATCGTGGGGAATGCAAAGAATTCCTATCTCTAAGGAATTTGAAAAAATTCCACTAAGGCTAAACACTGCTTTATTCTTCAAAAGTTAAAGTGCTTTTTCTTTTCTTCATTTCACCCTCAGTTTTGACCTTTGGTGATACCGGGAATCAGACTATTGAATCAATTTTTTTCTAGAAATTTTCAGACCGTCGTTCATGGATTTTCGGGATTTGGCATCTCTCTACCCTCAGTTTTCCTCTCTTCGGTCATGGGGATATAATTTCGTTTGGAATTCTCAATCATCTTTGAGCTACCCTCTGATTCTTTACAAGGAAGATGCTGGTCCTGTATCGTTTTCTGTTTTTCAATACCCTTATTGCTCCCTCTCTTGATTATCCGGACTTTTATTTTTGGCTTTCGGATTTTTCTTGATTTTTTCTTTGTTTTTTTCAAAACAGGAGCCTTACTCATCTAAGATGTAGCCCTCCGCCTTTTGGCACAGCTATCACTCTTAGTGTGGCTCTCCCTGTCGATTTTTCATCCTTTCTCTATTTTCTCTCTCTTTCCTCACTTGGACCAACGGGATTTTCCCCTCTTTTACTCTTTTACATCTCCCCTATTTATCAATCAGATTCGAGCTTCTCGGAAAATTTGATTCATCGTTTTGAGCTTCGGTTCCTCCACAAACTTTAGAGTTTCAAACTTTTGGATTTTGGTCAGCCATCTCGTGTGTGTGTTTGAATCGTGGTCCTTTTCAAAAAAAATTTGATTTGTAGTCTGTCATTCTTTATCACCCCCCCTTTTTTTTTAAGTCAAATATGGTCAAAATTGAGGGGGTAGCCGCAGGGTATATACCCCCCAGCCGTACAGCTGGCAGCCAACCACATGGTTGGGGGCTAGCCGTACGGTTGGCTAGCTTGCGACTAGCTCCTGTTTCCGATAAATAGAGGCTTGTTTTGATCATTTCTCTTCACTTCTATTTGCAGTTTTTCTTCATAGCATATAAATTTTTGACTTTCAAAAATATTTAGTAAGTGTTCTCTAGTAGCGTGAGTGGTGGCATTTGCGAGGCTTCTATCGATATTCGTGTACATGATGATGGGGGGCCCACCAGAGGGTGGAGAGGCGCCGGTGCTTCTCCCGGGGGACAAGGTGGAGGCTATTACGACTATGATGGATGGGCGTCTGATTTGTACGCCACATCACGATGATTGGGACGGAGGGGCATGGGAGGGGCCACTTGGGGTGGACGAATCTCTGTAGCGAGCGATGTATCAGGATGTACCGCTGATCTCACCCGGGAGAGGGACGGGAGTGGTTGCTGATGGAGCCCGCAGCACACGAGATTCATCACCGGACTCGGGTATGCTTTGATTTTTATCATTTAATTGTTTTAATGATATTTTTTGAAAAAAAAAATTAATGACATGATATGCATGAAATGTGATATATTTAATAATTACTCGCCATGGTAGATATACTTAACATAAGGTATTTTTGAAAATATTTGTGATCCATAGAGCTTATTCGAAATTCTTAACATCATAGAGGATCGGTTGTTGCCATGGTATCACGCGTGCTGCGCCTGAGCTACGAGACCAGCTACCCCCATTGGTGAGGGCTTACCTAAGTGCGACTCCTTTCGGATGTTTTATAGAGGTATTGCCAGGCAGGGAGTTCCAGCGATCGGTGAGCTTACCGACGGTGTTGGGGGAGATATAGTGGGACACAACACACACATTCCACTGGGGTTGGGGAGAGATGACGTTGACCCCAGAGGATGTTTTCGTGCTGATAGGGTTGTCGTTTTGAGGGGAGGCTTTGGCACCCAACGCACGGGTGCGGATCACGCTGGATGGGATGGGAGCAGTGCTAGGGTGGAGGCCTAACCAGATAGTAGTGGATGGGATCCCTCATATGGCGATGGTGCATCACATCGAGGCAGAGAGCGAATGGTTTGGGGATGGACCGATGAGGCGGCAGGAGGTGCAGCAACTGTCTCAGTGCTTTTTACTGTTGGTGCTGCATGACTTTTTCTATGCACTTGGTGGCTGCCCTATTTGAGATTCTTCGACCAGCTATACACATTCGCTTTGGGAGGTAAAAAAGTTTAACATTTATTATTTTTAAATGTAATACGATAAAAATGCGTGTTTTAATAAAGAATGTTTTTATATGACAGATGTGGTTTATCGCGCATACCCAAAAGGGTATTAGTCAGATCAACTTGCACTCGACATTCGTAGATGAGTTCCCGCTCTTCAGACGGTATTATAGCAGGAACATAGTTGGGGTGTACCGATATCTGACCCTGGATGTTAGTGCAGGTGACTTCTCTGGTCTATAGCTAGATCAAGTATACAGTTTGTGTAAATGCATTTTAAATAAGTTTTTGGAGAAAAAAAGAAAGTTATTTATGGCGTATATCGATGTGGCAGGTTCAGTGGAGCCCGTGGCCTACATATGTGACACAGTAGTGGGGGTATGCTGATGCGTTAGCAGCTGCGTGTTCGAGACTGTTATTTGCTCATGAGTACGGTGTGGCGTTCTACTTGGGGGAATGTGTAGTGCAGCAACATACCCCAGGGTTAAGTTTTAGGGTTCCGTCATGGCCTCCAGCGGCGATGAGGCTGCTAGGTATGTTGTCCGCAGAGGATCGGGCGTTGTTTTTGGCGAGCATTCCGATTGATGGTTTGTTGATGGAGGGTGAGTATGGGATGTTTGCTCATCGCTATCTGGTGAAGGAGATGAGGGGTGTGCGTGAACGAGTGATCTACGCGAGGTATGCTACTATTGGAGGAGATCCGATGTTCATTTAGGGACAGCTGCACATTACGCAGTGGGTCACACATCAACCTATTCCTGCGCCTAACCGGAGAGAGAAAGGGATTGCGAATTGGGACGACGAGGATCCGCATGGTGAGAGGGATGCTGGCCCACAGTAAGTGGAGGAGGATGATGATGAGGGATCAGAAGAGGTGCCGTTGGGGGAAGGGAAAGGCCGGACGCCGCCGTCTGTGCCAGGTGGAGGAGTGGGGGAAGAGCCAGTTATTGCGATTTCGCTTGGACAAGGTAAGGCAACAAGGGGAGGGAGGAGACCAATTGGGGGGCGGAGTCTGGTGTCGAGGCCACCTGTCGCACCAGTTATGTCGGGGAGGACACCCCAGTTGTCATCAGAGGGGATACGGCAGATGCTGGAGTCGGCGCAAACACTGGAGGGTCACGGGTTGGTGTCAAGATCATCACCCATGTTTGGGCCCGAAGATATGGATTGGGCCCAGCATGTATTTTTCTCCCCGTTGCTGCGTACACCTATTGGGTCACCAGGTGCCAGGTCAGTAGGATTGAGGCCCTACTCTTTATCCACTCCATCGTCAGGCACTATACGCGGTATCGTTTTCAGAGAAATAAGAGAGTTCGCTTCGCGATTGGGGGTGGAAGCAGGCATAGGTCAGGCTCCAGCGGGTGAGGGATGCGACAAGGGAAAGGGAAAGCGGTGGCACCAGAGTCGAAGAGGATGGAGGAGACCGATGAGGATACCCCCCCGACGGGCGGAGTTGGTGGAGCTAAGGCGGGTCCGTTGGCTGGCAGGGCGTCGACGTCCTATTCGATCTCGGAGTACCCGTGGGATATTCCCTATATGGACTTCGACTGGTTAAAGCAGTACAGGATTCCCGACGTTCCGATGGAGGATGAGCAAATAGGAGCCTTGGCGCACGTGTCGGACGAAGAGGTATGAGTTTTTTCAAAAGTATAAAAAGTTTGGTACAAGTGCAATTTTTATAGATATTAACTGATGATATGACTTGGTATTGACAGATGGGCTTATTCCGGCTTCGCATGGTGGCCGAGTTGCTGAGGAGCTACTTCAATGCGTACGGGTTGTTGACGTTCATAGCTCCCTTCCCGACGGAGTACATGGGGAGGTACAGTCGGCGCTTGGCGGGCGACATGACGGCCAACTACCACCCTTCGCACTCATGGTCCCGACCAGCGGCGCCTTCTCAGTCTATTCATTAGTCAGGTCGCACTTCTAGGCTTGCTCCTCCTCCTCAAGGTTGCGGTCGTAGAGTTTCAAAGAGTCCAGCGGAGGGCGTTGGCGAGACAGAAGCGAAGCGCCCGCGTACGATGGATCCTCCCCCTTCCCCGCAGCGTTAGAGATGATGGTTTTTGTTTGGATGGTTTTTAGTGATGGTTTTTAAGTTGGTTTTAGGTTTTAAGAAAAACTTTTTAATTTAGTGGTTAATTTAAATGTATTTATCTTTATGAACAAGTTGGTTGTTTTAAATAAGTTAGTGTGACTGATTTTAATTATGAATGAAGTATTTATGTTTTTGAAGAAAACATGTTTGTGTCTGATGTGATATGAGGATGTTATAAAATTATTGTGAATGTGGTTGGAAAAAAAATTACGTAGCATATGTCGGCAAAATTATTACAAACTTGATTGGAAAAATGGTTAACTATATGTGTTTAGCAAAAGTATTACAAATGTATGAAAGAAAATGGTTAAGTGTAATTGTTAGCAATATTATTATAAAGTTAATTGCAAAAATGGTCAAGTACATATGTTGGCAAGTAATTATCAAATTTATATGCATACAATGATGGATTGTTCTTCCTGAATAAAGTCTGGCAATATTCGCATCATGATGTATTGTGAAGAAAGTTTGGAAAAAATGAAAATTTTGACAAAGGGGAGGAGCCAACCACAGGCCCTACCCGCATGGGGTAGCCGTACGGTTGGTTAGGAGCCGTGCAGTTGGTTGCTAGCCGTGCGGTTGGCCTGTACCTATTTGCTATAAATAGAGCGCGAATTTGTCCTTTTTTTCTCATTGTGTGCAGTATTCATTCTATCCTTCTAGCCAAAATACCTCTTTTTTATTTTTCCATTATGTCTACGTTTCAAACCAGTGCTGTTTTTTCCCTTCTGTCCGATTTTGTGTCACTAGCCAAGGCTGATTGTGGCCTTAACTGGGGTGATTTGAGCGATCTCCATCGCTGGTGTTCTTATGAGATCAACTGGTCTTTCCTCTTTGGTCTTACTGAATTTTGGGATCCCGAGGATCACTGTTTTCGTATCGGGTTAGATGAGCTATACCCGACGATTGAGGAGTTTACACTACTGATGCGCCAGGATGTTTCATGGCAACTGGCATCCCTGCGAGACACTAGGAGCCCTCGAGTTATGCTGGCCGAGTTATTAGGTTTGAGGGAGAGCGAGTGTCAACCAATGATAGTAGACGGACATCATCATCTATGTCACTTGGCGGACTTTTTCATTCATCATGGTGATGATCCGGCTTATTATTCAGGCGAACTTCTGCTTATATGATTTTTGTTTTTTCTTAGATGCTTTTGGTTACCGGAGATGCCATTCTTGTAGATCCCCTGATTATCCGTGTTGTAGCCGAGGCTAGACGCAGTCATTTAGTGACTCTCATTTTGCTAGCAGAAACACTAAATGGCTTGGATGCCTTAGTTCAGCCTCGGATTGAGCATTTTCGAGGCAGTCCATATCTGCTATACATGTGGGTGACTGAGAGATTCCGATATCTAGAGCCCCGTCTTCCTTGGGATTCTCAAGATTTCTTTCTCCATCCTGATTATGCTTTGATTCACCGTTTGTCGTCATTTGATTGGGCCGTCTGTTTTTTCAAGTCCTCTTTTTCGATCTGTTGGGAGATTCCGTGGTGGCGTATGAGGACGATGATTATGAGCATGGGTAGGCAAAACTAACTTCGATTTTGAGGTTTGAGGGAGACAACATTCTATATACCCGGGCGGTTGACGAGACAATTTAGCGTCCCCCTGAGTGTACCCTTTCCATTGAGAGATTTCTCTTCAGTGGTTCTTCCCATTACCCGGAGTTGGATACTACTCTACGAGGCTTATGGTCCACTCGCTATACCCGAGGATTCCATGGAGCAAAGGTTGGCATTACCCAGGCGACTCGATTTGACGTTGTATTGCATATTTGGCGTCGTGTTCGACAGTCAGTTGACCATGAGCTGATGATGATGAAATGGTTCCAGTTCACAGATACACGAGTGACAGATGAGACAGTTCTTGCTTCATATCATGCCATGGAGCGAGAGAGGATCCTATATGCTGCGACCGATTGATGAGGTTGGTGGTTGATGGTTAGGTTTTATGGATGGCTTCTTCGTGAAAGCGTTTTGGGTTTAGGTAGGTGAAAGATATAGGAAAATTATGTAAGAAATAATGTAAGTATGTTTTGATGTAGGTTTGTTTTGTATGAAAAAACTTTGGCTATATATATAGAAAATCTCTTTCTGCCCCTTTTGTCTCCAAACAAATGAATGTTATTATAAGGAATAGACCGGGCCTGAAATTTTAACTCAGGTTACCTATCTTTCCCCTGATGGTGATTTTTTTTGGGGGGCTCAGGTCTTCGTAGTTCATGTGTACAATTTTACTGGTAATACTTCTTTAATCGATCAAGGTTGACTGGTGAGTTTAATTCTTGGCCATCGTTAGCAGTAAGGAGAACGGCACCCTCGAATAGTATCTTAGTGACCATGTATGGGCCTGTCCATTTTGGTAAGAATTTTCCTCGTGGGTCTCGAGCTGGTTCACAGATTTCTTTGAGTACCAAGTCCCCAACTATGATGCCTCTAGCTCGAATTTTCTTATTAAAAGCTTTGGCGATACGCTTTTGGTACCGTTGATGTTGATATGAAGCCTTCTATCGTTTTTCATCGATCATTGCCAATTTCTCATATCGTGCCATTATCCAATCACTTTCAGTGACTTGATTTTCCAAGATGACCCTTAAAGAAGGTATTTCCATTTCCACTGGTAAAACTGCTTCCATTCCATATGTGAGAGAGAAAGGTCTTGATCTTGTAGAAACTCTCTCAGTAGTTCGATACCCTCAGAGAGCATATGCATGTTTTTCGGGCCAATCTCTGCCGGATTTCACCATCTTGCTAATAATGTTCTTTAAATTCTTGTTAGCAGCCTCGACAGCCCCGTTGGTTTTTGGGCAGTAGGGAGAGGATTTATGACGTTTAATTCCATATTCCTCCATAGTCTCGTTAACTTCACCTTCTAAGTGTGTCCCATTGTCAGATATGATTTCATGTGGTACCCCATATCGGCATATGATGTTATGTCGGATGAATTGAGCTACCTTTTTAGCATTTAAATCTTTATAGGATTCGACTTCAACCCATTTGGTGAAGTAGTCAATAGCAACTAAGATGTATTCGTAGCCATTGCTACCTTTTGGCAAGATCTTGCCGATTATGTCGATACCCCAGATGGAAAACGGCCAAGGATATGTCATAGGGTACAATTCTTTTGGTGGGAGCTTCTGTGCTTTGGCGTATACTTGGCATTGATGACAACCTTTGACATACTCGAAACAATCTTTTTGCATTGTTAGCCAGTAATACCCTTTACGGACTATCTTTCGTGCCAGTGTATGACCGCTCATGTGTGGGTCGCACTCTCCACTATGGATTTGTTCCATCATTGCTTGAGATTTTTCCTCGTCAAGGCACTGAAGATGTATACCATCATCATTTCTTAGGTATAATTTTCCCGCACAAATGATGAATCGGGATGCGAGTCGTCGAAGTCCGACTCGAGTGGCTTTATCCGTATTTGGTGGGTATTCATTATGCTTCAGTAGTTACCAGATATCATAATACCAAACACTTGGTTCAACCATGTTTCCACTTTTGACATTTAGTGATAGAGAAAATACCGGATTTGCCTGTTTCTGAATTTGGATCTGAATATCTTCCTTTTCCCCCAGAATTTCAATCATCGAAGCTAGAGTAGCCAATGCATCAATGAAGTTGTTCTATGTCCTTGGGATATAGAAGAATTCAATACAATTAAATTTTTCAGAAGTTTCTTCGAGTTGGGCCAGAAATGATACAAGTTTTTCCTCTTTGGTCTTCCACTTTTTTAGAATCTGATGGATAATGAGAGCAAAGTCCCCAAACACTTGGATCTTACAAACCCCTTTATGTAAAGCGATTTATAACCCCACGATACATGCCTCGTATTCTGCGATGTTGTTAGTACAAGGAAATTCCAAGCGAAAAGACATAGGGGCGTGGGTCTGACCTAGCGAAATCAATAGAATTCTGATTCCATTTCCATTTCGATTACAAGCACCATCAAAGTACATTTTCCACTCATCATCCTTCGTAATCTCCATGATACCTTCATCGGGAAAATCAAATTCTTATAGCTCGGTATCAATGATAGGGTTTCCTGCTAGGTGGTCTTCTATGACTTGCCCTTTAACGGACTTTTGGGTTACATAGGAGATATCGAACTCTGAGAGCAGAAACATCCATTTAGCCATTCTATTAGTCAATGCCGGCTTTTCGAACAAGTATCGCAAGGGATCCAGGCGAGAGATTAAGATTACAGAAAAAACCAACATGTAATGCCATAACTTTTGGGATGCTCAAACTAATGAAGCGCATGATTTCACTAAAGCCGTGTAATTTCGTTCTCCCGGAGAAAGCTTTTTGCTGAGATAATATATTGCTTGTTCATCTCTTGTTTTCAGCAAATGTTGTGCTAACATTGCCCCTACTGATGAATTGTTGACTGACATATACAGTATCAGTGGAATGCCCATTTGGGGAGGTGCTAGGACTGGAGAGTTGGACAAATATTGTTTGATCTTGTCAAATGTTTCCTGGCATTGCTCGTTCCATTGCTCGTCTGAATTCTTTTGAAGCAGCTTGAAAATTGGTATCAAAAGAGAGTCGCCCGAGCCTTCAACCAGAAAGTAAAGACTCGGAGTATCAATAAAAACGACATCATGTTGAAAGAGATTCGAGAACAAGCCAGGGATCCGAGGGAAAAGTTCGGACAGAAGTGGACTAGGCCGTATATCATCAAAAAGATTGATACAGGGGGTACCATTGTATTCATAGACGTAGACGGGCAGTTACTACATTCATCAGTCAACATAGATCGTTTGAAGAAATATTACCAATAGATGTATCATGTATAGATAAGAACTAAGTAAACCTAAGCCCCAACTCAACTTTTGTTTTTTGAAAAATCAAACGGGGAACGTAGGCAACCTGAGAAGTGACTTCAGGTCTGATTTAATCATTATAAGGAAACTATTTTCACAAAGCAGTCCCTCATATATTATTTTAAAGGTGGTTCAGAACACCGAAGATTACAAAGAAGACTGCTAAATACAAACAGAAAAACCTAAGCCCTAGGGGTTGGCCAAACAGAAAAACCACACCGTCCAATCAGAGGAAGACATGGTCAAAGCACTGAAAAGGGGACGGCAGAAGAAGTGCGTCGGATTGCCTAGCCGAACCCCATTGAACCCCATCAATCAGAAATGCTCCAGCAACCACATATACAACAAATGCGGACTCCCCCTAAAAAAGGATGAGGCCCCCTTCTGGAGACCATACAGGCCATTCAAAGTCTCTACAAGAATGATAGGCACTATGGACTCTCCATTTCTGGCTTGGTATATCAAACTTAGGATAGTCGAATCAACACGGGAAGAGCCCGTCACTAGTAGCATATCAGAAATCAGGCAGATCAAGGCCGCCGCAGTACGCCCCACGCTATAAGAAGCTCTATCCTTATAACGATGAAAGAACCTCACCATTTTGTGAAGATGGAGAAGCCTGTCAACAATAAAACCATTGCACGCCGCCGGGGGAATAGATAACAAAGAAATCAACTTATCTCGGGGACCAACTTCCTCTATAGGAACAGCCATCGAGAGTCGGGTGTCAAAGCGCAGCAGCCAAAAAAACTCTTCATAAGTCAGGCAAAGCTCATCTAATCCAAAGCGAAAAAGATGATCCACGGAACTCCTGAAATACGAAGCACCTAACAAGAAAGAGAAATCTACAGGACGATGACACCATGCCTCTAAAGGGCTAAACACACCAAAATTCAAACCATTCTCAGAGGATACCAAAGCATCTCGAGCTTCAATAAAAGAAAAATCAGAATTTGTGCGGTAAGAAGACATTTGGAAAAGGTGTGGGGATGAAGGAAGGAAGATGAGCATATTTATAGCAAAAACGTGGATCCTGTACCTGTTTGTCACGCGACAAATCCAGATCCAAGGAGGATTGTCACGCGACAAACCCATTTCTATCCCATTTTTATTTTTCTTTTAAGACACTTAAAATCATTCTTGCCGAAAGAACCACTTTTATATGCATTATACTCACTCTGTTCTTTTACATGAGGCCTAAAAAACTGCCGTATCATATGATACGATTCTTAAACCCCACTAATTTTATGTGTATAAAATATTAATAACTTTTGTTTCAAACACATAAAAGAAATATATATATATATATATATCATCACGAATAAGAGATAAAGAATCCAACAAAAACAGTTTTTGAAACTAAAAAACTATTAACATTCTTGTCTAAAACAATATATGTTTGTCCAAAACTAATAATACAATGCAGGAAAGGAAAAGCTAATCTACTCGAGCGCGCTTCGACATGCTCCCATTATCACCCCAGCCCTCCTCAGGAGTAAGATCAACTACTAGGACGGCCTGAAGGGGAGGAACAACAACCTGAGAAAGCCCCGTCAACTGAAAAGAGCCGTGGAACGGATCACTGAAGATCGAGGGCGCCTAGATGTCCGACTACTACTCCTCCGAGACTCCGTCCGGGTACTAGAAAAAGTCAGAGGGTCGTCCGTCCGCAGAGAAACATCATCGCCCTCTGATAGTCATACATATATACCGTGGGGTCTCGACTGACGAACTGGAAAAAGTTCTAGTTGTAGAGATACTTGGCATGCAAGGCTCTCAGGTCCGCCACACGAACGCTCATCCGCTGTGAAAGACATAAGATAAGAGAATTAGCACATGTAATAAATAAATATGGAGAAGCATCAAGATAAAGTCAAGTTTATACCTCGTCTCCTGTATGACCACCCAAAATCAAAAGTGTCCTCTAGAAGGGGATACTCAGGCACCGTGTATCAACGTAAACCAGCGCCAGCGTAAGAAATATCTCGGGGTAGGAACGATATATCGACTACTGGAATAGACGAACCCGCAGGAGCTGTAACGGAGGTAAACCCACCCTCCTCACGGATCGGGAAGAGAGGAGGCTTTGAAGACGAAACACCAATTCCTGGAGGTCGGGCTGGAGGGCCCATGATAGTCGGCGGTAGCATGGGGAGAGTAGCATACGTCCGTACACCAGGAGGATCGACAATAGGCATTTTTCTCAAAGGTAGGACCCCAGTAGAAGGTGTGGCCACCACAACAGGAGGGGTCCGCCCGAACTATTCATAATCGGCCCCAAAGTCCTCAGGCTCCCATGACGTCTCTGAGAAACTAGCACCTCCTCTCCTGCAGCCTCAGCCTCGCCAAAAATACCCCCCAGAGATACTAAAGGACCCATAGGGAACTCAAAACCCTCAGTCTCGGCACGCTGCTCCTCTACAAGCGTCGTCCGAGGTGGCTACTCGGGAACCTCCGTCGTCCTAACTCCCTCACCCCCTCGGGTTTATCAACACTATCACCCTCGATAGTAGCCGGAATACCCCTCTCTCCCTCGAGGTCCTTGTTATCAGAATCCAAAATATTGTCCCTTTGATTGGGGACAGGCGGCAAGTGTCCCAAGACCGTCCTAGCCAGATGAGACTGCCCTCGTATATAGTTGGGGTCGCCGCCCAACGCCCGATATCGCTCGTAGAAGACCCCTCCTTCCGCTCCCTCATCAAGTAGTGGGCAGCAAAGGCATCATAATCGCCCTCCTCAACAAATGTCTGAAAACCTAAGCCGTCCACCAAAGCCTGCACCGTCACCGGATAAATCACGCCCGTCCAGCTCATTAAAACTAGTGGAAATAACGGAATCTGAGGCCACTGGGCCGGTGTATGCTGGGGGAAAACCCTCTCGCCAATATAGAAGTGGAGACCGTACTCATCCCTGATCAATAACCTGGTCCGCGAGGCGGTCAAAGCACGGGCATACCTAAAATGGAGACCCAGATCACCCCAAGGGGCCCACTCAATCTGAAAAGAAAATTAATTTAATTCAGTTATTTCTATTATTATTACTTATCAAAACGAAATAAACAAAATACTAAAAATACTTACGTGATCTTCTAACAGGTCATGGACCGCAATCGCTCCAGTCTCTCCGGTCCTATATACATAAGGAGCCCTGTAGTTCCCCGCTATGAATTGGCGGAGAAGGGAAAACTGATCCTCGTTCTCAACGAGGAGATCTACCTTGGCGCGACCCAAGAGGGTGTAAGCCATAAACCAACTCTGAAAAAAGAAAAAGAACACAGCGAGTATTAGCAAAAATCTACAGATAAATGTAAAGAACTAAAGCAAAGGTAAAGGGCAGAGACATATACCTCCCACAGCAAAGAAAATCCCTTAAGGCTCAGGGCCAAATGACGAGAGACTTGATCCATGGCGTCGTAGAGAACAGCCAAGATGAAGCCCCCCACTCATACTCAAACATGATGCTAAAGTCATGGATGTAAGGCAGCCACCAGAGATGGGTCGTGTCCCCCCCACGGGCCTCGAAAAGGTCATGGAGTGTCAATAGTAGAAGGACACAAGCATACTGGCGCGCCTCCTACCTAGTCAACTGCCCTCCTACAGCGACTATCCTAGCTATCTCCGTCGTTAAACGGGTAACCAAAACAGCCCGGGGGATCGTATCACCAGAACTCTGTCGCTTCGAAAATCACCCTAAGGCATCGACGATACCCTCCGCAATAAGAGGCAAGGGAACGTCGATCTGGATAGGGACACCCCCCAATGGTATCCCGATCAAAGCAAACAAATCTAGGGGGGTCATCGTCATCTCTGCCCAGCCCCAATGAAACGTATGAGTGGTGTCCCACCAATGAGTCGTAAGGGCCGACACCAGAACTACCGCCCAAGACACCTGCTCCGAAAGGGCATCAAGGAAAGAGCCAAAAGGAGTCGCAAAGAGCAACTCCTAAACAGGGGCTGGTGCCTGACGCCGCTCAAAAGAAATAGTGTTGGGAAAACCCCAACCTCGGTCAACCCACTGCAAACAACAATATATATATATATAAGTAAATAAGGGTTATAGGGGTAAATTATGTAATTTTCCAAACCTGAGGGTACTTTGGTGTAATTATGAGAGACATAGGGTTATAGGGGTAAAATTATATAATTTTCCAAACCTGAGGGTACTTTGGTATAATTATCAGAGATATAGGGTTATAAAGGGTAAAATTATGGAATTTTCTAAACTTGAGGGTACTTTAGTGTAATTATGAGAGATATAGAGTTATAGGGGTAAAATTATGTAATTTTCTAAAATTTGAGGGTACTTTGTGTAATTATGAGAGACATAGGGTTATAGGGGTAAAATTATGTAATTTTTCAAACCTGAGGGTACTTTGGTGTAATTATGAGAGATATAGAGTTATAGGGGTAAAATTATGTAATTTTCCAAAACTTGAGGGTACTTTGGTGTAATTATGAAAGACATAGGGTTATAGAGGTAAAATTATGTAATTTTCCAAACTTGAGGGTACTTTGGTGTAATTATGAGAGATATAGAGTTATAGGGGTAAAATGATGTAATTTTTCAAAATCTGAGGGTACTTTGGTGTAATTATGAGAGACATAGGGTTATAGGGGTAAACTTATGTAATTTTCCAAACCTGAGGGTGCTTTAGTGTAATTATGAGATATATAGAGTTATAAGGGTAAAATTATATAATTTTCCAAACCTGAGGGTACTTTGGTGTAATTATGAGAGATATAGGGTTAGAAAGGGTAAAATTATGTAATTTTCCAAACCTGAGGGTACTTTGGTGTAATTATGAGAGAGATAGAGTTATAAGGGTAAAATTATGTAATTTTCCAAACCTGAGGGTACTTTGGTGTAATTATGAGAGATATAGGGTTATAAGGGTAAAATTAAGTAATTTTCCAAACCTAAGGGTACTTTGGTGTAATTATGAGAGTTATAAGGTTATAGGGGTAAGTTGTGTAATTTACTAAAAAAATCTAAAGGCATCATAGTGAATTATGTGTTCTCTAAATATCGGATAGTATTATCAGGCAAGCATGTGTACTAACATAAGAATTGTTTAAACATGCAGGAAACGACAGAGATAATAAAATAAAAGATGAACAGATATAAATACACAAGAGGAAGGATTTCGAGGAAACATACAAGAGACCGTCAACGGATCTCATGAGAGACAGGCTCCATCAGGAGCCAAGGAACGTCCGGGACTGGAGCAGCCTGGGTAACATCTCGGTAGACCACAGCATAACCGCGATCCACCCCGTCCTCGCCATACCATTCGAGGTTAGCCCAATCGTCATGGTGAGGGCTGCAGCGGAGAACTCCCTGAGCATCAGTAAAGGTGACCTCCTCCTGGTCACCATCTAGTCGGTCTAGTTACGCAGGATCCATCAGTATATGGATAAGATAATGGAGAGGGTCAGAAAAATCAGTAGAGCGGCAGAGCTTCCGCGCTAGAGGGAAGAAATAAAAAAGGCTAGAGAGAGAGAAAGGAGAGAATAAGGTGGAATGAGCTCAGCAAGGGGTTTTATATTGGACACGTTTGTCGCGTGACAAACAGCTTTCCACCGAAGTGTCGCGCGACATTTGGTCTCTTCCCCAGATTTTTTGACCTTTGTCTCATTTTTTCTTTTACAGGAATACTCCAAAAAAATAGTTTTTTCGAAGCACTTCTATATACCGCACACCCGTGATGAATATCGCAAGGAAAAATTTTCCAAGTCACTTTTCCAAAAAATCGCGAGAACAAAATACATCTGTTAAGAAATCTCTGATCTCCCGAGGACCGAGACGATCAATGAGAAAAAAATAAGATATCAAAATAAGATGGGAATAGAGAAAATTGAAAGAGTAAAAAAGAGAAAAACTCGCACCGACGCCCAAAGCAAGCAAGAGAAACAGAAAAGACTCAGACTGACAAGGAGAGCCACACCAAAAGTGACAGCTAAGCCCAAACCGGCTCAGGGCTTCATTTTGGGTGAGTAAGGCTCGTGATCAGGCCAAATGGGATAAAAAGACTCTTGGTCAAAAACAGAGAAGGCTAGGAAAAGTCTTTCCCAAGAGAGGGAGAAATAAGGACATTAAAAAACAGAAAACGATGTGGGCCCATGAATAAAATAGACGAAGACTAAAGAAATCAGAGATCAAAGATTTCCCTTTCAAACAAATTTTCTTTTTAGCACAATACAGAAGAGATGACTTGGAAATAAGCCTTCGAATCATCACTCTGTAGAGAACAGAAGAAGTCCAAAAACTACTTTCTAAAATGAGAAGCGTTCTTGCTCGAGAAAACAAATAAGAGTAAAATTTCATAAAGATCCAGGGAATGGAGAACATCTTGATGAAAGTAAAAACTTCCGATGAGTTCTATTCACCCGCATGATTTCTCTCTCTCACTCTAGCAGTTGAAGAAAGCTAACCGATTTCACCAAGAACAAACCGAATCAAAAGCCCTCTTCAGAGGCAGTGTAGGCCCTTCTTACAGGCAAATCCCAATCATAAGCCTTCCTAAAGGCAAATCACAAGCCCTTCTTACAGGCAAAAACACTCACAAAAGCCCTCCCCAGAGGCGAATCTCATTTTTGCAGGAACAGGTCCTCCCAGAGAGGCAAAGTGGAGCAATGGTAGTCCTGTCACATGAAGCGAGAAGAGCAAGTCCTGCCAGAGAGGCAAAGTGGAGCAATGGTCGCCCTCCCACATGAGGCGAGAAGAGCAAGTCCTCCCAGATAGGCAAACTGGAGCAATGGTAGTCCTCCCACATGAGGCGAGAAGAACAAGTCCTCCCAGAGAGGTAAAGTGGAGCAATGGTAGTCCCCCCATCTGAGGCAAGTGGAGCAAATAAAAAGCCCTCAAAAGAGGCAACGAGGTAACACAAGCCATCTCCGGAGGCATTCACAAACACTTTTTGCATACACACACTTCTTTAGAGTTCTTGCAGGAGCCATGGACCACGGTTTCTTCCAATTGCCTCAACTCCTTGCAAGCAAGGAGCGTGAGTCGAGAGGGTCCGTCGACACCCCGATTCGTGACCCCCGCAAGAACCCTAACGACTATCGAAAAGTATAATTTTCGGAGTTCGGGCTCCACCCGAGCACCCGAAACTGCCCCAAAAGGGTTTGTTGGCCAAACAAACCTATTTTTTAAAGGGGTTATCGCGAAAATCAAACCAGTATTGTCTCGCGAAAATCTCTATTATATCGCGCGACAAGTTCCCCGAACACAGACCAACCACTTCCTGACAAATCAGTCTGTTAGAAGGGTCACTTCATCATTTTGTCGCGTGACATTGTCCCAAATATCGCGCGACACTTACCTTTTCTAGGGAAATGTCGCGCGACAATCCTCTCCCAACATTATAAATAGGCCAAAACCCCCAAGGGTTTAAGACAGCAACTTGGGATCTAAGAATTCTGAGTTTTCTATCTGATTTTCTGGTCTTCTATCAAGTATTTTCTACGATCATCTTATTTTTGAAGAATTATCGAATCTATTCTCGACACTCGACGTGTCTCGCTTTTGGAATAAAATTCTCGGGAATATCTAAAGAAGGAAAAGATTATTATCGCCGGAGATCTCTCTGCCGTATTATATTTTCTTTCTTATTCTTATTCTCGTCGGGAAGGTAAAGAAAGTCTCTTATAGTATTTAAAATTAGATATCTGTGTACTTGTTTTACTTCTGTTGTTCTGTCCACGTTTTATTTGAATAAACTTATTACCATGTTATAAAATAGTTTACCGCTTTCCAAAACAAAAACCCTGATAAAATTATTTATAAAACCAAAAGAGTAAGTACATTATCATCCGAATAAAATTCGGTTTTCAAAACCCGGACCGATAAAACTTACTTAGGAATTAAAATCAGGCATATCCCGTCTTTTCCATAGATTGCGACGTGTCTGATAAAACTCTCCTCAAAGAGTTCTAATTCTATATTAAATTATTTCGATACAAGATCCGAACTTTTTCGAAGTAATCAAAACACAAGAAAACCGACGTCATTATCTGAGGAAATGATAAGGGAAACTCTCTCTTAAATAAAAAGGCTTTTGTCACTTGTATTTACATCTTTCAAAACAAAACATCAGATCTTAGAACACAAATGTAACACCCCCGCCTTAATGTATAGGATAATGCCTGTAATTAAGGCTTGGAGCATTACTAACCTACCTTAGTAAGACTAAGATAGGTATATAGAAAGAAATAAGTCAACAACAACAGATATAGCAAGTATCACACTGCATAGGGTATCAAACATATTATACATTCTAGCATGTATCAAGTATACATAATCCAAACCATACGGACAACCAAAGTATATAAACTCCTTGGGCTAGCCGTGGCTTCCTGGAAAAATATACATACATCACATTAAACCAAAATATACACGTAGTATCAGAGCCTCTATATCGTCCCTGACCCGATCGTCTCCTTGTCCTCGTGGGACTCGTGAGTACCTGAAATATTTTTAAAGAAAAATCAGGGTGAGCCATTTGCTCAATAGGGGGGTACCCGTCATATGTTTAAAAACAAGTTTGTAAACATATCTTTTAGACCATGGTAATATCAATAATATCAACAGAAAATCCAAAATTCATCAGGTGATCATGCATGAACGTGCTAATGCAGGTTACCTCTCGTGTCAACCGATTACTGTATAATAGAAAGTCTGAGTGATGAATAGACTCCACTGCTACCAAGATATCATACCTGGGATCAATTGTCCCGATCCCACACAAGTATAGATAACAATAGCCCTGGGATCATTCACCCCGATCCCATATAAATACAAATAATTGCAAAACCATAGTGCCTTGCCAATTTGCCTAGGTTCCCGGGCTCCACACCGGTGGCTTATAGGTGGCCAAACGTTGCTCCCCCAGGGGTTTAGGGATTTTCAACCCAAGGGCACCGAGCCCTACTTATTTTCCCATCCCGGCAAGCACTATACATTCACACCAAGAGTCATTTTTCGAGAGACATAAGCTCTCCGAATCAATATGATATGATATAGGCCTTTCATGAGATAACTTGCCAAGTCATAAATCACGAATACACGAGTCCATCCAAGAACTTGTCATAAGAATTTTTGGGCCTTTAGTTGACACAATGATGACATGTATATATATACCGTCCATAACATGATAATATGTATAACATGATGCTAATTATCCACATGAAGCAAATTATGCCATATATATTTTACCAAGTTCAACCACACATCCCTTGGCATCAAAAGTTCACAAATAAATCACTTTTATCAACCATGTCGTAGATATATCGCCAAGGGTATCTTATTTAGTTCAAACAACTCTTTATATCAAGTATACATGGCATATTATGCATCCAATCATATATTCAATACTACATATATCATGCAACATCATAAATATATGTATACATTCAACTTTCTAACTTTATATAAATCAAACGCATGAATTGTCAAGTAATAAACTCATTTTATCATGTTTAGAAAGTAAGAAAACCCCTACCTCAGTTTATGAGTGAGAAAGAAGAAAGAAAGTTGATGCTCTAAGCCTTCCCCAAATAATCCTCAAGGTAGAAGATGATGAATAGCAAGCTAGGAGGTGCTTCGAATGATTTTCGACGCTTAATCCTTCGATCAGAAGTGAAAATAGGTAAGAGTCGCTCAAGAACACCTAACTTTCTCTCTCTAGAACTCTCTAGAGTTTAATGGAAGAGGCTGGTTCGAAAATGGTGGAAAAATAGCTTAAAACGAGCTTTAACGCACTTTAAGTCGGTTGCTACAGTAACTCGCGCAGATTTGTTTGGTTCTGGAGCATGGTTTTCGTTTTGGCCATAACTTTTGACTCGGAACTCCGATTGAGGCGGTCTTTATGTCCACGGAAAGGTATTTCAAATCTCTAAAAGTTTATAAGAGGAAGTTTTCTCAAATTATGGACACATTTTTGCCATAAATTCACCGAAGACAGCGCTCTGCCGAACACTATTAAACAACCAGAATTTAGCGATGGGCCTACTTCGCGCCATGTTTTGACCCACGAGGAGTTCGAATTAGCTTTCGGCCAAAACACAAAAGTTGTGGAATGATGCAAATACTAGATACATAGGCGAGCAAAACTTGAATCGGATAAGTAACGGAGGAATTACGATAGCCCAAAGTTAGCTCAAATTAACGAATCACAAAGAACTCAAAACTTCCTATTTACCAAGCGAAATTCATTCGGACCACCCGAATCATAAAACGATCTTTCTCATATATATAAAAGAGTTAATATAACATAATTAACATTAATTTAAATACAGGATGCTACAACAAGGTTTTCATCCCTTTCCCCGTTTTTCCTGAAAATTAGGGTTTTTCATTTGAGAAGTAGTAGACTATCAGTAAAAACATCCAAGTTTTTCAACATAGAATAAACATATAAAAAATCACTAGAGACCGAAAGGGTAGAACGGGTGCTTAACACCTTCCCAATCCGTAACATAGTTTTCGAACCTTATAGAATCCTGGTTTCGCAGACAAACGTGTAAAGAAAGGCTTAACTATAGCCTTTCCTCTTACACAACATTTTTTTTGTTTTCTCATAAAGCGTACTGGTGACTCTGAACGAACCCTCTTACATCTAGAAATAGGATAGAGGGACACCCAATATGAATTATCAAAACGTGATAAAAGCAAATGGAACAACGGAATCCTTTCCGATGTTTCAGACTCCCAAACTAGGGATTGAGCCCCTGCGGTTGCATTTGTGGATTCTCACAGTAACTGATGGGGCAGCTCGTTTGATTATGGTCACAAAACTGGCCACAGAACCAGCCATGTCTTTTTAGTTATTTGAGGTTTTAACCTCTTCGAGCTTTTCTCAGCCCCTTTAGAAAGAGCTTTACCAACTTTCTTTTCAGCTTTCTTCCGTTTCAAGGCCTCTTGGAAGTTGATTGGCATGTTGTCAAGGTTGGATGTTTGCCTGACAACTGAGTTGTTCCCCGAGCTAGAAGAACTAACGAACTTTGTCGATTCGTCCAATAAATAGTACTTTGGGATTAGTTGGGGTGGTGGTTGTTAAAGTGTTGGTGATTGTTGTTAAGAAATGATTTTGGCCTTTTTCGATCGGCAAAGTAGCGCAATATCTTACTCGGCCTTAGAAGCCTTTTCTATCTCTTAAAGTTGCTTTCTTTCTTTCTCGAGTCAGTTCTTAGAGGCTAGTAAAGAATGAAAGGGAACTTACTAGGAAACAAAGCCACCCATGGTCATCTTGCCTTATGCCCTTTTGTTTTTTGAACTCCTCTTTAATCTCGAATTCTCAATTGACAAACTTATATTGACTAAATAGTTTAGCCTTTAGTTTAAAGGTTAGATTTTGCCCTATCCATTAGAAATTGTTGTTTCTTTTGCTGAAAAAAGTGGTGGAGCAGTGATATCCAAGAAGCTTATGACTTGCTTGGGGATGTTTTAACTTAATAGGCCAACCACCACCATCACGGCTAACAATGGAGTTTAGCTAATCGATTTGGACCTCTGCCAAAAAAGGCTTCTCAAACATTTTATTATTGCATGCAATTACAAGAAAAGTATACAAGTGTTAGATCACAAAAGCGATAAGAGTATAAGGAAAGGATGAAATCACCAAAGTTAAGGATTGACTAAGTCCAGAAGCTATCCTTGGATTCGGTTTATTCACGGGACTAGGATCCACATTGCCGACCAAAATTATGGCATCCTCATCCACCCTTTGCTCGAGTCTAGCAAAGCGTGACTAGACTGGGAGAATTTGTTTTAGCCCTCAAGTTAAAGTTGTATTTACCTTTACTAAAGGTGTAGTAGTATCTAAGCTTAACTAGCCCTAACGTTGTGCCAAGAATCTTGTTTATGACATCAACCCCTAAAATTATTCAAAGGACACTAGGGCTCAGTTGGCACATTGTTAGGTGATTGGTTCAAAAGAACTTGACTAGGAGCGAGCAAAATAAAATGGCAATGTAAGCTCGGCCTCCTTAAAACTAAAAATGTCGACGGGGAATTTGTTATGACCTAATTCGGTCTCATCAAAGGGGTCCTCCCCTTTAGGAGGGATCCTCCGTGCTGGGTCTTTAAGGAGAAACCTATGGCCAAATTCATGTTGCTAATCCTTAATTGAGGATGAAGAACAATAAAGAACAAATGAACCGAAAAAAGGAAAAGTTGGATAAACACTAACCGAAAACTAAAAATCTAGCCCTAAAAATGGATGAATAGAACTCTTGATGTGTGATAAACTAGACGAATCAACCGAAAAGTGCAGGAAACAGTGGTAGATCTATGCCTTTGAAGATTCAGGTGAAGAACGAGGGGAGAAGATCATGGAAGGACATAGGAAAATAAAAGAAAAAGAGGAAAATAAAGGAAATAGAGGAAAAAATAAAATTTACACTTGTATTTTTCTCTCTCCTAAAAAACAACAGTCCTGGCTTTAGGAACCTTTCTGTAATCATGTTACGCATTAAATGTAAGGCCCTCGAGCAAAATCCCATCTATTTTTGAAATGAGCAACAGCCAATGGTAGAGCGATACAACTGCCAGGTGTATAGATTACCTTCTCTAGGAAGCTTAAAAAGATTCATTTTCTTTTAAAACTTGTGAAAAATAACCAATTAAGTGTTGAAGATAGAACACGAGCATCCACAATGGCACCGAGCACAAGGTATGAAGTTCTAAGCACCCGATCTCAACGTAATGGCTGAGCTTCGATGCTTGGGGGCAATTGCTGGGGGCTAAAAATAGACAGCCGGTCAAAATGTTCAAGCTATGATAGATGACCTAATGATCTGGAGGGAAGTTGGTTCACATTACTGAAAAATCAGGCAAAAGCCTAGACAATGCTCCAACCCTAACTGTAATCATCACAAAGTCCTCATCTAGTAGATTTGTGTGGTAAGGGACTTTCTGATGACTTAATAGGCCAACCAACATATAAAAAGGTTACTGAGCTAGAAGATGACGTACAAAGGGAAATAACAACTATTGCTCATATGAACAAGGATAATGCTAAAAGGAATATGAATAAGACCCTAGGTGGGTAAGGCACATCAAAGGATATTTGATCTCCAAATTATCCCTCTAGCGATAATATTGTTCCATTAGCATAGAACTTAAGAGAGCTTTGTAACTCCCCCTTGTAAACTTTCCTTACTTATCCCTTTGAGCAAATAAAAAGTATGCACGCACACTCAAGTGTGGATGTACTGCCGGATCTGTGGTTGAACTGGCCAGATGAACCAAATTATCCTCTCCTTGGGGTTGTTTGTGGACTGATTTCTATTCTAGAGCTAGTCAAACTTTTTTTTTTAGTTGCTCAACTTTTTGGCACCCACACTCTTGTATTTCAATTATCAATTAATTTATAATTTAAGGCTTCATTTGATTGCAAAGATGGAAAAGGAAAATAAATTTAGTTAGTTTGTGTGAAAAAATAGAAAATAAGTTGAGTGATAGAGGTGATATCCTCTTGATTTTTAAGTTTTTCCATGAAGAAATTTTCTTTGCTTGGTGGTGAGTAAAAATTTTTCACCGAAAATATTGAAGGATGGAGGATATATACTCATAAAATGAGTAACATCTCTCACCTTATTTTCTATCTTTTCACACAAATTAACTAAATTTATTTTCCTTTTCCATCTTTACAATCAAACGGAGCCTATGCTCCTTTTACAATCAGTTTTCAGTAAACTCTCAATTTACTATTTTATTTTTTTGGAACAAAATTATCAATTTACTATTTAAATGACCTTAATTAATGAAAATAATGGTATGTGTTGATCGGATAATGACCCTAGAGGGGGTTGAATAGGGTTTTAAAAACTTAATGCGGAATTAAAACGTTTTTAAAATGTTTAAGCAAAGCAACTTAGCTAAGCAACAATATCAAGGAAATAATCAATTTCAAGTAATCAATCCCAAGAAAGCAAATAAGCAATCTCAAAATACAAGCAATAATATAACAATAAAAATAGAGCTTGAGTTTAGAAAGATTAAACCAATTTGAAGCTTAAGATTTTTTGTCCTCACGGTTCGGTTTCCTAAACCATACGACGTCGCTTGGTTAGTTTTTCGAGAATTTCCACTATTCAATCTTCATTGGGTGAAGATCAAACCTCAATACAAATGTTGCTATGCACACAACACTCACAATGTACCTATACCCACTACACTTCTCACAAGATATGCTTTCTTGCTCTATAAAGAGATAAACTCTCTTTTGAAATGAATAATGAATTGTTTGGGGTGATACACACCAATGAAATAACTCTCAAGTGTTTACAAGATATGAAAAATAGTTCACACTAGAAGTTATCAAGTTTTGATCAAAAATATATAGCTCAAAAGATGAAAGATTTATCAAAATGTGTTCTTGAATCTTTGTATATTTGAATATATGAATAATAGAGTATTAGAATGATTCAAGGTATATTAAAACATGTCTAGGACCTCATATATACAGCTTACAAAAGTATACGGCCGTTGGGGGTGATTAAGAAAGGTTTTGGGTCAAAGGTATACATTTTCAAACATTCCAACAACTAGTTTTGTTGACTAGAAATTCAAATATTTTTTATAATATCTTATAACCATTGAATCATGCTCAAATTTTGGTAAAAAGTGCTACGATATGTTATCTAACTACTGCAAAAATTTTAAAATGATCGGAGTCCAAGAAAGCCTCCATCATACCGTTAGATCAAAACTGTGCCAAAATTGAGCAAATCTAAAATGAAAAATAAAAACATTTTTGCAATTTAGCAATTTAGCTCCACATACAATTCTAATGATTTGTGAACCTTAAAGATATGTTTCTAAGATACCTATTTTTATGAGAGCTTAAAATATGATCACTTAAAATTAATATGAATTTATTTTTAAACTCGGTCTTTGTAAAATGATATTTTTCAAATAAATTCAATTTCAAGCTTGTTTGAATCAATTTTTAAAAGATGCATGAATACATTTGAGCTATAAGGATTTGATCAATGAAGTAACTTTACATAAATCTAAAGCACTCACTCAATTACTGAATTAACGAGTCTTCGAATGCTTTGATTTGTTTCTTCGAATTGATCTTCATTTGAAGCTTTTTCCTTGAAGCTTTTTCCTTGAAGCTTTTCATATAATCTTTTGATCCTTTGTGCTTCATGATTTGCATTGAGAGATTTGATCTTCCTTGTCTTGTCCAATGATCGAATAGTGAAAGAGTGATCCTTGTCATGTTTTTCTTGAATTTTCCATGTAAGTAAGCTATATACTTATATCAAGAAACATGTTAAATTACACATGATTGATTTATTGTTATTATCAAAATAAGATTAAGACCTTAGGTCAACAGTATGCTTGTTCATAAAAAGGGGAAAAACACTATACTACTGATCACCTTGACGACAGAGATGGATATAGTAAATCTAATTTCAAAGGCTTTAAAGACAAAAAGTTAAAACATGTGATTTCTCATAAATTTAAGTCTAAAACAATTGCAGATATTTGCTCTAAGAAAATAAAGGTCAAAACAATACTATATAAAAAAATAAAAAAAATTATCCATGCACCGTTTAATTTTGTTGCAAATAACATTATATGTGTACTGAATCAAATCATCAATTATCATCTGGGAATTGTGAAAGATTCAGGCAAGTCATTATATTAAAAACTCCTCTAACCTATATATTAAGACCAATTTCGAATATACTCCATAGATATTGATTTTAACATGAACTTATAAGTTAAATAGTTTGAAGTATACCCTATATAAACATAAAATGAAACCAATAAGGGGGCATATTTGTCCGTACGAAAATAAAGAAGAAAACACTTACGTTCATTTTTTTCTTTTATATATAGAAATTTGGTGTTTGATTACGTACTACATATATACTCTTTATCTAGAACTGAAACTTGTGCGTTTGTGCTTTTTTCAGCTTACCTAGGATTGATTTTAAAGGGGGATGATAGGAAATTCCTAGAATTATGTATTGTTTACTTGTACCATAAAATTAGGTGAAATCATTATTGTGTTAAAAATTATGCAATCATGCACTTCCAGAGATTCAAATGTACCTAATTTTCATCAAATAACACAACATATGTCTGAATCGATAAAGATTTATACAATATTAAAACTACCTTGGGACTAATCTACACTGAATCCAAAAGAAATAGTTAATAAAGATGATAAGTAACTTAGTGGCTGGTTTCATGTTTAACCTTTTCATATTTAAAGGTCTCTCATATATGTTAAAGTTTACATAGCTTTTGGTAAAATAATATATCTATATATATATATATGGTCCCCTCTAATATTTCTTTTAAAAAGAAAAAGGTTTTGGGTCTTATCCCCATCCCCCTCTTTCACTTGTAGTGTTCATATTTATACTTGTTTGGTTTGAATTTTGCTTTATTATTGAAATTTTAAATTGGTAAATAGACACTAAAAGTCTTACTATTCTATGTCAAGAGGTTGAATGATAAGTTGACGAGTTTCAAACTTCTCATGTGAAATAACTATTTTGGATTCCAAGAAGGAACACAAACTCGAATCAAACGAGTGAACAAGGAAGACATGGCTTAGATCCAAACCCCACAAATGGGATTAATTGAGGGAGAATGTTATTACTTGTGCTAGAGCTCTTGGCAAGACACCCCCCCCCCCCCCCCCCCCCCGCCGTCGGAAGATTATATATTGGTTTTATTCATGTTTTCAATTACCTTTCTTCCTAAACCGACACTCCACCTTCACACTTCATCCATTGTCTGAAGCCTCGCTAGTCATGGCTATAATGTTGACCTCCTTTGTTTAAATCTTGGCTCCGCCATTGGATTAAGAATTTTGGAACATTATGTAAATTTATTAGATAAAAACACATACTCACAATACCCAACTATCAATAAAATGTAAAATAACAGTACTCACAATACCAAATTATCAGTAAAATTCTAACGTCATTTGAGTACCCATAAATAACAGTAATTATTGATTATCAGAATTATTCCACTTAACTAAAAAACACGTTAATTATTCCAATATATAGTGATTATCCCATTCAATATACATATACATATTAATCAAAGAAACCATAAATTATGAAATTATGGGATACATATCAATTAAAAATATGGGATAGTATAGCAGTAGCATAACTTGATTCAAATAGAACAAAACTAATTTATTAAATAATACGAGAAATATGATAGTTCTCAAACTCTGCTTTGATACTGCAAGTAAATTTAATTTTGCATAGATCTCAATACAAACATAATTGCGAATGTAGCAAGAACCTTGGAATTCGTCAAAATATGGAAGGCAGAAACCTAAACCCAACCCTTGAATGCAAGAATTGAACCTTGGTATAAGTTGAAGACGCCACAACTAACTGGTGGAGTATTGATTGATATGTCAAGAACAATACGAATTAAAGTTAATTCAAACTGTTCAACAAGTTTGAAATAAGAACTCAAAGGTGTAAAAACACTCAATTTTGATTAATGAAAAGTTGCCTTAAAAAAAAGAGTTATCTCCTTTAAATAGGAGAAAAAAAACAGCCCTAAAACGAAAAGAAAACATTCCAAACCCAAGCCCAATTCGAGAAATAATGAATACTCTAAAATAAGCCTAATACACTCTAAGAAGGCCCATAACTCTAAATAATAATTATTCATAATCCTTGGACTTTAAGCAATGCAAAAATAAAATAATAATAAAATGCCATAAAACTGTTTCATTGCAAAAGTGTGTTTGCAGTGTTCCCGACGTTTGATTCCACATCTTCTCGGCTAAGCGTTATTCTCCATTCTTGTTCTTCATCTCCTTGATTGCTTCTCCAATTAAGTGCCAGCTTTATTCATTAACTCTTGGACCATGATCATGAGTGCTTCCTTCATCTTCCTTGCTTTGGCTCGAGTGATTGGACCACTTGGAACCCGGATGGGGTCTGCATAGTCTTCACTCCATAATCTAGTTCCGGTGCTATCCTTGGACTCATCAGGATATAACATTCATGCATCTATACAAATTAACATACGGATCTTAGAGTAACATGATTCTACGTTTATAATTTAATTGGAATGATTTAGTAACCTTAGTCCATAGCCATACCAATTGATGAATATATTGATGGCAGCATTTAAAACATCGGGATTAGGATTCTCTCCATTAGACTATATGCTTATGTGTCATATCGTAATTTTGGAATATGTAACTAATGGAATGGTACAAATAATTATAGGCAGAGAGATGATCCAATTATATATCTATCTATAACACCCACCTTCCATCAAAGTGGGTTGGTGGATGCTTATCTCTAACTGACTAGAGATATTTATTAATAATCTCTAACAAATAGAGGTTTATCCCAAATAGTTAAATATGTTGTTGTCCTCAATAAAACCGTAGACTTCAAGACTTTGCCATTTTCTCATTATTTATTTATTATCTTAATAAATCAATAAATATTAAAATAAGTTGATTATGTGGGCCACACAAGAATTAAATAATTAATTCGTACAAATTATATATTTTAACTGTATAATATTTTAAAATTAATGAGATAAACTTATAGAAAAATAGCCTAATTAAGATCTAGTTTGCTAGAGCTTATTGGTGATGGAAGCCAACAAGTGCATACATATTAAGAATGTGACTTGGGGGCCGGGCCATAGTATATATTAGCATTGCATTAGAAGTCTTAGTAAATACCCCCAAAGATGAAGACGTAGTAAGAAGAATTGTATTCTCATCAACAGTGGAAATGGTGTGAGAGTGAAGGAATTATCGAATATTATTATCATGAATAATGTTAGCACCCCCATCCTTGTTGATAGCAGCACATGGAAGGGGGACCCGGGCCTTGAGAGATTTTTGAAAATTTGCGGAGTACTCTTTAAATTTTTGAAATTTTGAGTAGTAATATTATTATTTTATTATGTATAAACAAGTTACACTTTATTGGCCCCATCAAATTGTTTTTTTATAAGTAATAGTAATAACATTTTTTGCTTAAACATATAAATGCAAACTCTATTTTACATATAGCGGGATTTACCCGTATAAAAATAAGAAGAAAAAAAATCCAACAATTGCAGGTTTTTCTTGGTTAACTTATTTTGAGTTTGTTTTCTTGTTAATTACAAATACAAAAAAAAAAAAAAAAAAAAAAAAAAAAAAAAAAAAAAAACACCCCAATTTGATGGGTCCTAGGGCACTGACCAGAACCGGTCCGCACACTTAGTAATGATATTGTCCTCAACTTAAACACTTTTAGGTCACAATATACCGTTAGATATTTGAAATTTTGGGTATTCATACTATTATGTTGTTATGTATAAACATGTTACACTTTATTGGCCCCTTCAAATTGTTTTTTTTTAATTAATATTAATTACATTTTGGGCTTAAACTTATAAATACAAACTTTAATCTTTCAAATAACGGGATTTATAGTATAAAAATAAGGAAACAAACAACATGCAATAATTGCAAGTCTTTCTCATTTAACTTATTTTGACTGTTTTCATGTTAGTTACTTTTACATCAAAATAAATAAATAAATTGTGCTTGTACCCCCCCCCCCCCAACCCCCACACCTGTTGTGCTTTCCGGCAAATGGGTTGGGCCCAGCGTACCAACTTGACCCACTGATCCATGCACATATTAATGATATTGTCCTCAACTTAAACACCTTTGTGCCACATGTGTGGGTTTTCATCTTAAAATGTGTTGTTACTATATGCATGGTTCATGTGGGATCAATGGTTTGAGCCGATTATTCTCAAAAATCTCTACCTTGCATCAAAGCCATCCACCTTTGGGTCTACCTTGGACTAACTCCGATCTACCTTTGCTCCACTTAGACCTATACCTTAATCCACCTTTGAATAATCCATGTAGATCACCACTCAACATCATTATAAACATGTTACACTTTATTGGCCCTTCAAATTGTTTTCTATAAGTAATATTAATAACATTTTGGAATCAAACATACAAATACAAACTTTAATCTTGCATACAACGAGATTTACCAATATAAAAATTACAAAGAATCATACAAGCAGTAATTTCACATCTTTCTTTATTAGCTTATTTTTAGTTTGTTTTCATGTTAATTACTTTCATATAAAAAAATAAAAATTTTCTTGTATTTTCTCTCCCTCACCACCTATTGTGCTCACCGGCACATGGGTTGGGCTCACAGAACCGAATGAACCCACCGATCCACGCACATAGTAACGATATTGTTCTCAACTTAAACACCTTTGGGCCACTGGTGTGGATTTTATCTTAAAATGTCTTGTTACTATGTGCATGGTTCATGTGGGATCAACGGTTTTAGCTAACTATTTTTAACAATTTACATCTTGCATCAAAGCAATCCACCTTTGGGTCTATCTTGGACTAACTCAGGTCTACCTTTGCTCCACATGGACCTATACCTTAATCCACCTTTGAATAATCCATGTAAATCACTACTCAACATCGTTATAAACATACTACACTTTATTAGCCCCTTCAAATTGTTTTATATAAGTAATATTAACAACATTTTGGGCTTAAACATATAAATACAAACTCTAATCTTGCATACAACGGGGAGCTTTTACTTATACACAGGACTCAAGTAAGAGAAATCAAATTGATTTGACGATCAACGTCAAATTGATTGGATGTCAAATTGATTGTGGGCAACCCAATAAACTGAATTAATCGGTTCCTATTGAATTGGCTTGATTAATTCTATAAAATTAATTGAATTGGTTTAGTTCTAGATTCTAGCCTTTAGATTAACCAAACAAATCTAAATCCGAAACCGATAATATATAACAATATATATTTATTATGTGTATGCGTATGCGTATTATTTAATATTTAATATTAGCTGTCAATTTTTCCACAAGTATCCTAAATTATAAACATACTAGCTAATGCTAGTGCATAGGGCACGATTCAATTGTATATATATATAATTATTGGTGATACTATCTAAAATCATGTTTATTATTAAAATTTTTATATCTATAATTACTCATAATTTTAATTAGTTTTTTATCTCATATTAAGAGTTCTTATTCTAATTTTTCTATTTTTTAGATAAATTAATTTTAACATTATCCTAAAAAAGTAGTAAAATAATCTTAATTTGAGAATAAGAGGAATTAAATTTCCCCTATGGCATTAATTTTAATTTTTAATCCTAGCCAAATTTTAGAAAAGTAATTGTATATTTATTATTCAAATAGTAGTAGAATAAATTAAGTCTATCTAATTGCACTTCCGTTATAATTAGGGTTAGAAAATGGCATAATTCGATAGGTTTTCCACTGAGCAAATCCCAATATAGGACGGACTCCTTCTTTTTAATTTTATAATCCAAAAAAGTCTGGGTGCTAAATGACTTAAGTTCATGTTCACGTAAATTCTGTCAATTTATTTCAACTTTGCTGAAATATAACATTTCTTTAAAATACTCATCTAATTACAACAGGTAAGGAGGGGACGAGTGATTTAAGCTTTATAAGTATATATAGTAAATAGGGTAGATTTTAATTAATTTAGTTTTTTTAAATAAATATGCTTTTGGTTAAGTATAGTTTCAAATCATCATATTTTTAGATATATTGAGTTCAAATTTGGTAAAACTCTAAACTTAGTTATTGACTTTCCGTAAATAAAGTTAATCTCAACATTATCCATTTATGGTACGTTCTTTTCGCATGATTTTCAAATAATATTTCAAAAATTATGTGATTTACATAATTTAATAGTGTTATTTTGAGATAAATTTTCATATTTTAAATTTTGTCAAATTTTGAAATCATGTAAATCACGTGATTTCAAAGTCTGCTAAAAATGTTGAGATTTTGGAATCCCTAGAGTTTAAATTTGATCAATCTCTTTTTAATCTTATCTTTTCTTTATTATTGGTCGGATTTTGGAATCGCCAAAGTTTAAATTTTATTAATCTCTTTTTAATTTTATCATTTTATTAATCTCATTTTAATTTTATCTCTCCCCCTATTATTGGTTTGTAAGACTTTTCTCTCAAACTAAAATACCTAAATGTATAAAAATCTTACTTAAACCCAACTTATACTACTCAATTTTAAAATTTTCTAATTTTGTTTTAAAAAACACCTAAATTGAAAATTATGAGATTTTTAGATCAAATTTTTAAATATTATGATTTATCAAATCATATGATTTCAAAAATTTGTGAAAAGAAGACAACCTTGTATATTTCCATTAGTTTTTTTTATTTTTTCGATTTTTAAAATTTTGAAATTACTAATCACATATAGGATAAATTTATGTCAAGAGAATAATTAAATAAGTTTAAATTAATATGTTTACATTTAGATCAATATAATATTTAAAAATTAGAATTTGTTTCCAGAGAAAATAAACTATTATTATTCTATTTTAAAAAAATAATAAATATAATATTAGATATACTCTAAGTTTTTGATATGCCCTTATCACCTACAATTAACTTATTTATTATTTATTTTTTTAATCATTTTTTATAATTAATTATATTTTTTTTTCAAACAAACTGGTATTGTAAATATCACTACTTTAATCCTGAAAGATAAATAAATAAATTCGTGAGATCTAAATTTTTTAATAATTAACAATTAATGTAGTTGTTAATGTATATATGACATGATGCCCTTTATTTTTGGTTTTTTATAAATAAAGGGGTGTTAAAAATTATAATTCTTACATTTGAAAAATTAATTTTTACTATTTATAATAAGAAATATAAATAATTTTGAGCAATTGAAACTTACAGTGAATCTAATATAACCAAATGTTAAAATATCAATAAATAATTTATAATAAAAACTACTCATACATGCCTAATAATCGAATAATGGTAGGAAAAAATATAACTAAAGAAGTCATTTTAGTAACAAAACTATTCATACATACCTAATATTCTAAAAAAACTAAATTCTAATTCTAATTTAAGTTATTCGATTATTTATTTATTTATTTATTACGGTTCTAAACACTTCAATAATCAATAGTGATTAGTTAACTAATACATACTTGTTTAGTTATCATAGAAATATGCTACACAAATCAAAATTAATTAGGAGATAAATACTTTTTTAGTTTATCACACAAATTAAAATTAATTAAGAGATAAATACACGTTTGTTATATCATAAACATGTGAGTTGTCAAATGAAAATATAAAGAATCAGTTAAGAGTTTTTGAGCCGTTGGATTCAAACATAAAAACTTAAATCAAATCTGAACAGTTAATTTAGACATAAGTTTAGATAGTCCTATAATATTAGCACTGAAAGTTGTATAACGATGGTTAATGGTCAGTTTTGGAGCGATTGAGTCAGATTCAATCTTGGCCTGCCAAAAAATATAACAATTCTAACATTAATCCAAGGTTGAAGAGAGCTTTAAATATGAAAATTCGAAGACGCCACATTTACTATATGACTGAACCTACCTATCTTTGAAATGCGTTATTATTAGATCCTTTTGGACATTGCCACGGCTCTCCTTCATCATAAATATGGGTTTGTTTGAGTTTAACATGCTATATTTACATATACTTAAGCGGGACATAACCCAAATCGTATTTATTTTAAAAGATATACGGGCTTACCACAATTAAAAAAAATAGCAGCCTTACGGTTATGGTTGGTCAAAACTTTTTGGGATGATTATTTTGTTATCTTAAATCTTGAATGCTATTACTAAGAGCATCCATAGCGTAGTGAAAAAATTTAGGCTAAATTTAACATACATTTAATTATATTTTAGAGGAGAATACAACGGATAAGGTAAAAAAAAAAAAATTAAAATGATGCATACGAATGAAGCTCATTCGTATGGGTTAAAAAAAAAAAAAAAAAAAATAAAAAAAAAATAAAAAAAAAAAAAAACTCATACGAATGAGCCACTATTGTATGAGGTTTATCAAAAAAAAAAAAAAAGTTATACAAATGTGCCACTATTGTATGAGGTTTATCACAAAAAAAGAAACAGAAAAAGGTCATACGAATGAGCCACATTCATATGAGGTTTTTCCAAAAAAAAAAAAAAAAAGGGTCATACGAATGAGCCACATTCGTATAAGTAAAATTTAGCCGTAAGGTAAATTTACACGTTCGGTACCCTACCTGCTAAAATTTTAGCCTACATTTTCTTCCGCTGTAGTTTGAGTAGGGTAAATTTATCATTTTACCCTACCCACTGTGGATGCTCTAAGGTAATATTATTTGTTATCAAACCAAAATTTATAGTTTTTTTTAAGCAATCAAATTTAGACTTCATTAATTATGCTTAAGGATAATAAATTTCTTTCATATAATCATTTTGCTTTCACATAATATTAATTTATTTTTGCAAATACAATTTGTAAACTTCAGAAAAAAATCATAAATAAATCAATGCCCTAGAAAAATGAACTTTAAATATTGTTAAATTAAAATTTATTATATTTTGAAGTTTTTTAAAAAAGATGGAGTGAGAGAGAGATGACGTGATGGTGTAAATAAGATGTGAATATGCACTATTATTATTCAAGATATTATTTAATAGATACTCTACATGTTAAATAATATGGGGATGCTAAAAAAACTATAATTTCTAATTAAAAAAAAAAACTATAAATTCGTGAGTTCTAAATTTTCGTCATATAGGGTGAAAGCTTTATAGGTTTCTAGTCTTTGCCATCAAAATTCTGGAGTGCTCAATGGGATCTCTCTCAAAGTTGAGGAAAAGGAAAATAGCATATAATGATACGACTAGAGAAGACCATAACCCTAAGGAGGTGTTTTTATATACGAGCTCAAATAGAATCTTGTCAATCCTTATGTGACTAATATTAGATCTCTGCACATTGCAAAGCACATACCCATTAGATGCACTAAATAACCCATAATAAAATTGGTTAATGTGTAAGCCCATTCTGGTCCAAGTAGGCCTACTTGTACAACAATACGCAACAGATATTCGAACAAGCACATCTTCACTGCATAAAACAGTTGTCTATAAACAAAAGTATGATGTAAACATAGGCCACAACCTGTAGAATCCAATTACAAGCATACACTCTACTTTCTTCATTCATAATGGAGAAATTACCTTTTATTCTAAAAGCCCAACAAGCTGCTGCTAAAATCAAGAAAGAATTCAACTTATTTGTCCCCTCTTTCTCTACCTTCTCCCATTTGCTTTCTTCCTTCCAAATTTCTCCATAAACCATTCACGATTCCTTGTGGCTAAAATATGCCCACTGATCAACCCCACCACTAGTCCACTTCCAAGTCCCAAGCATATTACAACCCAATCAACTCCACTAGGAAACTCAGAATCATCACCTTGTTCAATGGTCAAAGGCGGTATTGTCCCTCGATCTCCACATCTCCTGGATAAAGGCTCTCCACAGAGAGCTGAATTCCCCACATAGGAATCGTTCTGAAATGTATCAAATTGTTTTCCTTTTGGCACGGGACCACTGAGATTGTTATAGGACACAGATAGAACAGCAAGAAAATTTAGATGCACCAATTGTGTAGGGATCTCCCCTGAGAGCTTATTTTGAGAAAGGTCTAATGATTCAAGAAGTGAAAGTTGCCCCAAAGATGGTGGGATAGGACCAATAAGGTCATTGTTCGAAAGGTTGAGTGACTGAAGCCCCTTCAAGCTTCCAATAGAATGTGGAATCTTCCCCTTGAATTTGTTGCTAGAGAGATCGACGGCAAATAAGACATTGAGGATCTTCTCATAATTGGTTTTTACGAATTTGGTTGTTATGGTGATTGTGTAATCAAAGTTGAGATTCCATTTTATCCCCTGCATTATACTGGTTATGTTTGCGTTCAGATATGCTACTTGGTCTACATGAGCAATTTTCATTGCGCTCCAGCCTACAGGCAACTTACCAGTAAAGCCATTGTTAGAGAGGTCAATAATCCGCAATTCAGGGAAATCTTCATTCATTATGGGACCCTCTACTGCACCATGGAACATGTTGGACCGCAAGATAAGAATCCTCAACCTTGGAAGAGCTCCTAACCAAGAGGGAAAAATGTCCTCTATATGGTTGTCTCCAAGATCAAGAATCTCAAGGTTTATACAATTTGCCAATGATCTCGGTATCTGCCCCTCCAATAGATTTTGACTTAAATCAATCATCCTTAAATTGTTTCCTTCTTTATATGTTTGAAGAATTCTTCCTGAGAATTTGTTGCCCTTGAGATCTAGTACTACCATTGAACTTAGGTTTCCCAAACAAGGAGGAATGGTACCATGCATGTTGTTATTAGAGAAATCAAGTGTTTGAACATCACTCATGCCGCAGAAGGATGAAGGAATTTCTCCAGTCAATAAATTGGATGATACTCGGTAAATAAATATTGTAAGTGATGGAACTGGGAGTGGTCCTCGTAGCATGTTATTACTAAGGTCTAGTCTACCTAGGTTGACCCAAGGAAGAACTTCCGAGAGCTGCTCAAACCCTTCTAGCATGTTATCCCTGAAGTCTATAGACCCAAGGGTTTCTTTTGACATATTTGACATCCACTCTGGTATTTTTCCGCGGATTTTATTACCGGAAAGGGTTAGTACCTCCAATTCATCTTGGAAGTGTAGGAAATGAGGGAACTCTGTTATGTTACATTCATGTAAGAACAAAATCCTAAACCTTGGAAGAGTGTCATTGGTTTTGTTGTTATTGAGAAATGTAATACGATTTCCTCCTAATTGGAGCTCGGTAAGTTTTCTCAGGCTAAGAAAAATGTCGGCCTCCACCGTGCCACTGAGTTTATTACGTACAAGATTAAGAAAATCAAGATTTTTGAGTTGAGAGAATGAGCTTGGGATTTGGCCTTGAAATTGATTAAATGAAAGGTCTATGGAAATTGCTTGGGTCATGTTTGTAAGCCAAGACGGGATTTCACCAACCAATTGGTTATCGCTGAGGTCTATTTCTGCAAGTTGGGTGAGGTTTGCAAAAGATGATGGGATATCACCAGACAGATTGGCAAGAGCAAGGTCCAATTCGGTGAGTTTTGTTAGCTTACCAAGCCAAAACAGATCCCCTCCGTCCAACTTATTTAAAGAAAGTGATAATGTAGTGAGTTGAGAAAGGCTTTCCAAAATAGGAATTGGCCCGCTGAACTGATTATAGTCAAGGAATAACTTTGTCAGAAGAGTCAAATTATTGAGTGAAGCTGGAAGGTAACTAGAGAATTGGCAGGCACTAAGGTGCAACCCGCTCAAGGAACTAAGATTTCCGATAGAGTATGGCAGCACACCAGAGAAACTTGTATCGAAGAGTACTAAAATCTTAAGGGGGCTATTTCGGTGAAATTCAGGCAAAGAACCAGTTAGATTCTCATTGTCCCATGCAGAGAGGATTTCTAGATTTGGTAGGTGGAATATGGCTGTTGGGAATTCACCATAGAGCCCGCAGCTTTCGAGGATGAGAGACCTCAAAGATGTTAAATTGGCCAAGTTCTCCGGAACTTGAGAAGATATATCTACCTCAGAGAGATCGAGTTCCTTCAAGTTGGTTAAGTTTTGAACAAGGCCTCTTAGACCAGGCTTCTCAAGTTTCAAAAACCTTGCGTAATAAGCGAAGTCAGTATTTCCGGACAGATCAAGCGAAACCAACCTGGACAACCCTGAGATTTCGGATGGGATTTGGCCGCAAAACATGGACCAGGAGAGATTAAGGGTGGACAACATTGAAAAACGGATTATTTCAGACGGAATTCGAGAGTTGTTGAAGTTATTGTCAGCAAGGTTGAGTGTTTGAAGGTGAACAAGGTTGAAGAGACTGCTGTTTGAGCCGATAGAACCGTAGAGAAAACTACTATTCAGTACCAGGCCAATCACGTGTCCAGTGTCGTGGTCGCATTCGACTCCGTCCCATGTGCAGCAATCACCGTCCCTTCCAATCTTCCATGTTGCAACTTTTGGATAAGCAGAAGGATCGGAAGACGCATTTTTACTAAGTGAAAGGCTCTGCTTGAACTGTATTAAAGCAGCGTGCTCATTGTTATGACACAATGGTTGCGCAGAAGAGTACGATTTGGTAACCATGATAAGATGAAAGGTATGTAGTAGGAAAAGGAGACGCATGAACATGAACAGATAGAAAGATGAAGCCATGATTTTTGTAACTAATTAAGTTTGTGTAGGCTGGAAGGATGAGAATAGAAGGTCATCGGGGAGCTTTTATTTATAGAAAATGATGATCTCACAGTCTAAAACGTACGGACAGATCTGAGCCACACATGAACGAACCTTTAATAATTATCAAGTTCCACCTTATCTTTATCTTTACGGTACTATTATCAATTATCCCACTTTTGAAAATATCTTTACTAATTATCTTTTATTCTTTCTTGTAGCAGCTAAATTAATAAACTTTCTTAATTCAACTACTAATAATAAAGAACCCTTCTTATTTTAAGAGTGTTCTTAAATGCACCCACATAATCAGTCTTCTCACTCCAATGTGAGAATACTTTCTTCTCACCCCATTAAATCTTTAGAAAATCTTGCAGTTTACTCCAGTGGTGGGGTGAGTTTACTAAAACAACGTAAAGACGATTAAGTTTGGTCGCTAAAAGTAAAAATATTAAATAATATTAATTTTTTCATTAATATAAGAAATAATAAACAAAAATTACATTGTTCTTCATAAATTTCATTAAAATGTTTGTCTAAATAGTACCTTTGAAGATATAAAATATTAAATATGATAAATATAGTTTTAACAATTATATGATATTTCACATAATCTTTTATTATTCATTACTCTTAAATAGTTATTATTCATATTTTAAATTTGCCTACAAATTTTATTTTTATCAAATAAGTAATTAAATATAAGTTTTAATTCACTATATCAAAAATATTAAAAGATCAAAAGTTGATCTTATATATAGTAGTATGTTTGATATACAAAAAAAATTTAAAATATTTACTCCGTTTCCAATTAAATTTAGAACATCCTTTATTTTTTAAGCATTTTGAAAAAATTATTAGTTATTTTCAACACAATTATAAATAAAAAAAATTAAATTAATTCTTTTATAATATATATGAAAATTTAAACATTAATTATAATTAAAGAAAAGCCCAATTAACTTTTTTTTATAGATACTTACGTAAACTATCTTTCTCTCTCTCTAAAACGTACATGTGAGCTATATGGAGTAATAAGTTGGGTTAGATTGGAAAGGCTCGGAGAAGCCGTTAAAGTTAACTAATTAATTAACAAAAGTAATAATTAAGTCATATACTATATAAATATGTCTTAATTCACTGTATCAAAAATATTAGAAGACCAATTTAATTTTTTGGAGACTCAAAAAAACGATTTCCTTGCAAAATATTAAAAGGATAGAGATTTTCTCACCAAACTATTTCATTTTTCAATACTTTTTTACTAGTAATTTTAAGAATTTAAATATTAAAACAATAAAAGCACAACATGCAATACTTATATATATATATATATATTATTTATGACATATTAGGCACATGTTAAGACAAACAAATTTTAACTTTGACATTGGATAACTTAACATGAGTTTTATTGAGCTCTACATGAATGCACAAATAAAAAGATTTAATAAATTAAGAAAAATATTATTGAAAACGTTATCGTGCCGGAGCAAATAAAAATAAAAATCTAGCACTTAATATAAAAGTATAAGAATATTTATTATAAACTTACATTTATGAGATATATGTAATTAAATGAAAATAGTAGATGATTGTTTGTTGAAAAAAAAATAAAGTTTTTTTAAAATTTTAAGTAGGTGAAAAAATAAATTAGTGGCAATTTTTTCAAAGTATAAAAAGTGGGGTGAGAAGAAAGGGTTTTATGCTATTTTTTAGACTAAGATTAACGTAACTTTGATTTTTGGTGGGGTGAGAAGACGAATTATGTGGGTGAATTTAAGAACACCCTATTTTAAGTGAGACTCGAACTATAGAAGACATAAAAATCAATTATTTACCTATATAAAAATCAAAATTGAAGATACCTAAAAGTTTTGGTTCCATTTAGTACCACTATGATAAAAACCGAAAATATCCATCTAACTTACCGAAAACCAAAGAAAAGTGTGATATTGAAAATATCAATCAATGATGACGAAAACACTTGGAATTATTGTAAAAAACATAATATCAACATTATCGAATAACTATATACAAAAATTATAAAATGTACAATAGAAACTCGATCGATAAAATAATAACCTTGCCAAATTAATAATTTTTTTCGGTCCCGACACAAGCCCAAGAGCTAAATTAATAATTTTGCTAATTTTATAAGATAATACTTTTTTATAAGGTCTTCTTAGGTCCATCGGTTACATAATTTAGTAATTCACATTTTCAAAGCTACTATTAGCTTAGAGATAATCCGATAATCACTGATAAACGCATAATTTTGTAGTCGATAACGCCATTTTGATTGTTATTATCGCGTTTATCTTAGCCTAGTTTAATTAAATTAACCCACTTTTGCACACACACTCAAAATATCAAGAATTGCTTTAACATGGCTCAAAGTAGCCTTTTCTAGTGTCTTGATTGTGCCCATAGGTTTTGGAAGCAAGTTGGGGAGCTTTGGGAAGTGTACAAGAGAGATAGAAGCCAAAAGAGAAGAAAAAAAGTCTCCCGAAGTGTCCTCTGATCGATCAGAGGATCCTCTGATTGATCAGAGGCCACCTTTTAATGCAAAACATGCCCTCTGATCGATCAGAGGGTTCTCTGATCGATCAGAGCCCACCTTACAAGCCAAAATCTCCCCTCTGATCGATCAGAGGAGCCTCTGATCGATCAGAGACCTCCCAGAATGCACTGCACAGCCCCCAAAAGCAGCTTTTCTCCCCTTTTGATGCATTGAAACTCACTAAAAATTGCTGGACTTTCTATTTCTGTTCTAGGCTCAGGTGTTTATCCTTGGGTCCCTTAGAAAGTGTGATAGAATAGCCATTTTTGGCATTGTTTTGCCTCTTTATTTAATTATTTTATTTGTTCTCATTTGGGGATATGTAATTTCTAGATCTAGAGTAGTTATTTAAGTGGCTATTTTCCTGCACTTTCTCATTTATCCATCACTTGTAAGAAATCTAGAGAGAGAAGCTCTTGAGAGAAATGGAAATCCCTTTAATGGTTTTTGTTCATACAACTATCATGGAGTAGTTTCATTGCTAAGGCTAGAAGATGAAGTTTGCATTGCATTAATTATGTAAGTTTGTTTCTCATTCCATTGTTAGTGTTGTTAAATACTTCTTGAATCCTTCATCTTCTCCATTCAATCAACCATTCATAAGCTAGTAAGATAATCCTCATAAGGTGATTTGACTTTGTATGCCTTGTATACATAGATCTCAAGCATTAATGAGGAGATGATGCACTTGTGTATTTCTTATTAGCCTATGTCCATTCCTTCTATGATTGAGATACTTTACATTGCCAAGCATGTTTAGTCTTTGAATATTCATGGAAATACCATAAATTTGAGATTCCAATCCTTGAATGCTTTAATGATATGTTGAGTGCTTTCTACACTTTATGTGATTTTGAGACTCAATATTTTCTTAGTTAGAGTGTTGCCAAGGAGGATCTCTTAAGTTTATGCCATAATCAACTACACTAATCACCTTAAGGATTCAATTTGTATTTATCAAATGTGTCTAAATCGGATGATTTAATCTCCACCTAGACCTCCCAATCTTAGACAAATGAAATGTTATGATTTATTGAGCTAAACTTTTTAGTTGGCCATTTTCATAATCAAGTCAATTGCCTAGGGAAAACTAACAATGAATTCTCAATGCCTAGTTTAATTTTATGCCTTTTCTTTTGGTGTATCTCAAGTTTGCATCTTTGTTGGACATTATATGGGAATGGGTTGCTCTTGCTTCACACCCTTTGTTACAAGATAAAAATGAGAGATACATTTGTGTTGAGTTTTACTTACACCCTTTCTTTATATGGCATTTATATGGGAATGGGTTGCTCTTGCTTCACACCCTTTTGCTTAGAAAAGTGTAAGGTACTCAACACTTAGGAATTGCATTGAGAATTTTGAATGAGATTTATTTTACATAACATTGCAAAGCAAATGAATTCTATAATGCCTTAGCCTTTTCTTATCAATTGATACATCACTTTAATTTTTATTGCAAGACTTTAAAATCAACAACTAAAATCAACCAATCAAATTCTCTTGAAACAAAGCCTTGGACTCGTAATCACCACATCGTCTTTCCGACTATCCTTGTGGTTCGACACTTGGACTTACCAAGTATTATAACTTGACGACCTACACTTGGGTTCCTAAGCGCGGAAGTATTTCGGGCGCGTCAAGTTTTTGGCGCCGTTGCCGGGGATACGGCGAAAGACGGATTACGGGTTTTGTACAAAAATCCGCTTTGTAAGTATTTCTTCTCCCTTTGTGAATAAGTTTTTCTTGCTTATTATTTTCTTCTTTTATAGGTGACAATTTTCTTTAAGATCACCTTCCCGGGCTTATGCTCGGGGACTTGTACATTGATCTTCGAATAAGTCCACCAAGAGGCCAACCACCACCAAGGCATCCTTCTCCATCACCTCCTCCATCCGAGATGGATAACGAGGACAATGAGTCAAATGCCGGAGAGAACAATGATCACAATCGTCCGGTCCGCACTATGCGAGATTATCTTCAACCTCCTAGAGGCACTTCAAACTCTTGCATTTTCATTCCCGCGGGACAAGCCGGAACATTTAATCTCAAACCGGGCATGTTGCAACATATACCATCATTTCATGGTATGGATTCCGAAAACCCTTACTTGCATTTAAAAGATTTTGAAGAAGTTTGCTCTACTTTTAGAGAAGCTAACACAAATGAGGAAGTAATGAGGTTAAAACTTTTTCCATTCTCTTTAAAGGATAAAGGCAAAATATGGCTTAATTCTCTACGTCCCAATTCCATTCGAACTTGGCAAGAATTGCAAACCGAATTTTTAAAGAAATTCTTTCCCGTTCATCGAACCAATGCTTTGAGAAGACAAATTTCAAATTTTTCTCCTAAAGAAAATGAAAGTTTTTATAAGTGTTGGGAAAGATACAAAGAACTTTTGAATTCTTGCCCCCATCATGGACATGAGACATGGAGTATTGTGAGCTACTTTTACGAATCTCTCACTCCCGCCATGCGCACGTTTGTGGAAACGATGTGTAATGGAAATTTTTTGAGCAAAAGTCCGGAGGAAGCCTTGTTATACTTTGATGAAATAGCCGAAGGTGCCCAAAATTGGAACACCTACACGGATGAGGTTAAGGGTAAAGTTTCCGAGAGAGGGGGTTTGTACCAATTGTCAAAAGGTGATGACATTGAGTTAAAATTTATGCAATTGTCAAAGAAGGTCGAAGCCATGGAGTCTAGTAAAATGAGAGAAGGTAGTGTAGGTACTAGTACCGTTTGTGTCATTTGTGAGAAGGTGGGACATTCCACGGAGGAATGTCACACAATTCCGGCCTTTAAAGAGGTCCTTCAAAGTCCCTCACAAGTCAATGCTATGAACTCATACTCTAGGCCACACAATGACCCATTTTCTCAAAGGTACAATGAAGGGTAGAGAAATCATCCTAACTTTAGTTGGGGGGGAAACCAAAATGCTCATGCAAATTCAAATTCCTACCAACAAAGACCACCTCCACCCCAAAACAACTCTTTTGGTCAAACTAACCCAAACCCAAATTCAAATTTGGAGTCTCTTTTGCGGCAATTTATAGACAAGACCGATAGAGAGGTTAGTGATTTAAAAACCCGAATGTCTAAACTCACAACCGCCTTGTCCACCCAAGAAAAAGGAAAATTTCCATCCCAACCCTTAGCCAATCCCCGAGGCCAAGCTTTAGTGATCGATGAGGGTGAATCGAGTGGAAATATTGAGGAGTTGAAATCCATCACCATCCTTAGGAGTGGGAAAGAGATTGACAAAACTATAGTTCAGTTGGTGCCTATCAAGGGCAGTTCATGCATTCTTGTAACGCGGTGACAGTAGAGGAGGATCATCGACAGAAAGGGAAGGTAGAACTAACCCCAAATGGGAGAACAGGTGTTGGGAAGAGCCCTCAAGGAAACGGCCTAATGTATGTTGATATCAAAATCAACGGGAAGCCGATTCGGGCTATGGTGGACACGGGCGCTACGCACAACTATCTGGCAAGTACTGAAGTTGAACGGTTAGGCCTTATTTTGGAGAAAGGAGTGGGCCGTGTGAAGGCCATCAACTCGTCCCCTCAGCCTGTCGCTGGAATGGCGAAATCTGTGTTGGTAAAGGTGGGTCCTTATGAAGGGAGGACCAACTTCTCAGTAGTGGTGATGGACGACTTCAAGGTTATCCTGGGGTTAGAGTTCTTAAGGGAAACTAAGGCTAGCGTCATGCCCAGCACGAATAGCCTCATGATGCTTGGCAAGAACCCCTGCGTCATCCCGGTGATGACCCCTTCCAGTAGTGGAAAGTTTCTATCGGCAATTCAACTGAAGAAGGGACTGAAGCACGACAATCCTACTTTCGTGGCTGCACTGAAATGGGATGAAATTCAGGAGACTTCAGGACCCCTACCGAAATCCATTCGACGGGTGTTAACAGAGTTTGAAGATGTAATGCCCGACAACCTTCCGAAGAAGTTACCTCCACGTAGAGAAGTGGACCACCAGATTGAACTAGTGCCGGGTGCTAAGCCTCCAGTTCGCGCAGCTTATCGGATGTCCCAGCCTGAACTGGCGGAACTTCGAAAATAGCTAAAGGAATTATTGGATGCAAGTTTAGTGCAGCCAGCCAAATCACCGTACGGGGCCCCAGTCCTCTTTCAGAAGAAACAAGACGGTTCCTTGAGAATGTGTGTCGACTACCGAGCTCTCAACAAGGTAACCATCAGGAATAACTATCCGATCCCTCTTGTGGCCGATTGCTTTGACCAACTCAGCCGGGCAAAAGTTTTCACTAAGCTCGATCTCAGATCCGGGTATTGGCAAGTCCGCATTGCGGTGGGAGATGAGGGAAAAACCACATGCATCACCAGATATGGGGCTTATGAATTTCTTGTTATGCCGTTTGGGCTAACCAATGCTCCAGCCACTTTCAGCACCCTAATGAATCAGGTTCTTAGGGACTACTTGGATGATTTTGTCGTGGTTTATCTCGATGATATCGTTATCTACAGCGAAAACATGGAAGAGCACGAAGAGCATCTGAAGAAGGTATTTGAGAGACTTCGAAAGCATGAATTGTATCTCAAGTTGTCGAAATGCTCTTTTGCGCAGAAACGTATCAAATTTCTTGGCCACATCATTGAACAAGGGAGAGTGCAAATGGATCCGGTCAAGGTCAAGGTTATCCAGGAATGGCAAGCACCCACCAATGTGTCGGAACTCCGTTCTTTTCTGGGACTGGCAAATTACTACAGAAAGTTCGTGAAAGACTACTCCAGTATCGCATTGCCCTTGACGGAACTCTTGAAGAAGACAAAAGTTTGGAACTGGTCGACAGGGTGCCAAACTGCCTTCGATGCTTTGAAGAAAGCTATGTCTGAAGACCCGGTTCTTACTCTACCAAATGTGACCAAGCCGTTTGAAGTGCACACCGATGCATCAGATTTTGCCCTCGGAGGAGTCCTAATGCAGGAGAGCCACCCGGTAGCATACGAAAGTCGTAAGCTCAATGACACCGAGAGGAGGTACTCTGCTCACGAGAAGGAGTTACTCGCAGTGGTCCATTGTCTGAGGTTATGGCGGCACTACCTTCTCGGTTCTCGATTTCTTGTGAAAACAGATAATACTGCGGTCAGCCACTTTCTTAGTCAACCAAAATTGAGTTCTAAACAAGCAAGGTGGCAGGAGTTACTAGCTGAATTCAATTTTTGGATGGAGTATAAGGAGGGTTCGACCAATAAAGTAGCAGATGCTTTGAGTCGCAAGGTGGAGTTCAACGAACAGGCTAACGCGTTCCTTAACGCCATTCTTCGCGTCGACAGTCAAGTGTCTACGGAAATCCGAAGCAAAATCAAGAACGCGCTACCGCAAGATCCTGTTTCTGCCCAACTATTGAAGATGATCGAGAAGGGGAAGACGCGGCAGTTTTGGTTAGACAACGGGTTTATCTCGACAAAGGGAAATCGAGTTTTTGTTCCTCGAGTAGGGGAGTTGAGGCGTACTCTAATCCGAGAGTGTCATGATACTTTATGGGCAGGACATCCAGGTCAAGAAAGGACGCTGGCCCTCCTTAAGCAAGGTTACTACTGGCCCCGAATGGAGGACGAGGTCGAAAGCTATGTTAGAACTTGCCTCATCTGTCAACAGGACAAGGTCGAACGAAGACAACCGGCAGGGTTATTGGAACCTCTACCCATCCCGGAACGACCATGGGAGAGCATTTCGCTCGATTTTATATCAGGCCTGCCTAAAGTGGGGGACTTGACAACCATTCTCGTGGTCATTGATCGGTTCTCGAAATATGTCACTTTCATTGCGGTTCCAAAGAACACGTCTGGTGAGGAGACTGCACAATTATTCTTCAAGTACGTGGTTAAATATTGGGGGATCCCTCGAAGCATTGTCAGTGATAGGGACTCACGATTCACGGGAAATTTTTGGAAAGAACTCTTCAAGGTTCTCGGCTCCAAGTTGTGTATGAGTTCCAGTTATCACCCTCAGTCTGATGGACAAACTGAAAGATACAATGCAATGCTCGAAGAATATTTACGCCACTTTGCTAGTGCAACTCAGCGGAATTGGGTTAAATTATTGGATGTGGCTCAACTGTGCTTCAATGCCCAGAAAAACTCCGGGACGGGCAAGAGCGCCTTCGAAATCGTTACAGGCCAACAACCCATCCTTCCTCACACCGCCAACTCGGTGCCAGTTTCCAAATCTCCTAGAGCCCGTAACTTCTCAGAAGAATGGAAGCAAAATATTGAGTTGGCTCGTTCGCACCTAGAGAAGGCCACCTATCGAATGAAGAAGTATGCAGATCAGAAAAGGCGACCGTTAGAGTTCCAAGTAGGAGATCTCGTAATGGTGAAGCTCCTTCCACAAGATAGGAAGTTCTTAAGGGGTCGAGACCACCGCCTCCTACAAAAATATGAAGGGCCGCTTAGGATTGTGAAGAAAATCGGGAAAGTGGCTTATCGAATTGAACCCCCTAGTTGGCTGAAGGTTCACCCAGTATTTCATGTTAGCATGCTAAAACCGTACTTCGCTGATACTTCCGATCCAACCCGGGGGGAGTCTAGTCGTCCAGGACTAAAGCAGCGAGCAGAAGGGAAGAAGTCAGTGGAAGCCATCCTGGCCGATCGAGTTGTGACAGCTTCTCGTAGACAACACCAAGAGTTTCTCGTCAAATGGGCAGGAAGAGATCCCGAAGAGAACACTTGGGAAAGAGCATCAGACCTATCAACCTTCCAGGACCAGATCACAGCATACCTCGACCAGTTGACGAGGGCGTCAACAGTTTTGGTGGGGGAGGATGTCACAGGGTGCCTTCCAACGACACTTGTGACCGACTGTTTCACTTCATCAACACCGTGCATGCGCCCGAGCGCAGCACGGCCCAACAGGCAATGATCGACTGCGCTTCATCAGCACGCTTCATCAGCACCGCACCCGCGCCCGAGCGCATCTAGTTTTATTATTCTGTTTAGGTTTCCCTTATGTAAATATTGTTTCCATGTAATTAGTTCTAGGAATTTCCTTTGTAATTGCATTTCGTTTCCTTTGTAATCGTTTTTTTGTAACTTGTAAGACCCAACGTGCACTGCTACCACTCTGGTATTTTCATTAAGTGGTTATATGTGGGGATAAGACTATCTGCCTCACACCCGAGTTGCCTACCAGTGCACGTTGTTTAGCACTTTGTTTTCAAGCTCTTACTCTCTTTCAAATTGTAATAGCTTTCCATGTAATCTCATTTCTTCCAATGAAGTAATCTCAATTTGTGCTCACGCTCTCTTTAAAATTACTGTTGTTGCATGTTGTTCATTGATTGTTAATTAAATTCGATCACACTCGACCGGGCTATCGGTTAGCACGGTCGCTCACGCGGCCTCCTTTGTGCCATCAAAGGACGCCCCGTGACAGTTGGTATCAGAGGGATTGTTTTCGATTGCTGCCTTGTAAAACTCAGTTGGTGTATCTTACTACGTTACGATGGGAACCAATAGCCAGAGAATCGAAGCCCTCGAAAGAAATGTTGGCTTGCTAATGGAGAAAATGGGCGGAACGCCCTCTCTCGTCGATCGTGTGCAAAGTTTGGAGTCACGCACCCAAACTATCCCAGCAGGGGATGCATCGGGTAGCTCACCCGCACTAATCGATCGCATACAAGAATATGAGAGCACCTTTTATCAATAGACAACCACAAGGGTCTTTTTCATGGGATATAGGACTGAAACATCAAAGATTCAATCTTCTGCAACCTTCCAACACGCCCTTGGGTATGCATAATCAATAGTTTTCAAGAGTGACAGCCAGTAATTGGGACAATGACTTGCAGTTTTCAAGACTAATTCAATTTTTAATATGTGTTTGTTTTGGATCTGGGCAATGACCTAACAAGTACCATTAAAGATAAGATATTAACTTTTGTGGTCTTCAGTAGGGTGTTTTGGATTTAGGTAGGAACAAGAATCTTTGACGCCTAAACCAAATTTAAAATTTTGGTTTCAGTATGGTTTCTTAATTTTCCACACCCCAACTCAATCTAAACTTTTCGGTTTAGTTTTAATTCAAGGTTATACCACTACAAAAATTTTACACTTTTGTGACTTTTTTTATAAAAATCATAAAAATACAATTATGACTGTTTTTTATAAAATAACAAAGTGTCATAAGTTTGAGAGTCACAAATAATATATAGAAATTCACATGTATATGTTTTCTTTTACATGTATTTATTATATATAGAAATTCACCACCACCCACTACACTGTTCACTCCTCTGTGTGTGAATTACAAGGAATTGAAAAAGAAAGAACGGAAGACGCCTGATGCGAGACCAATTCAGTAAAAAAATATATATATATATATATTCTTCCCCAAGATAGGAAAGTGTATATATATACCATAAAAAAAGCTTTGAAAAAATAGTTTCTATTTTTTTTGTTATAATCGTACTCATATACATATGCATTATATTACGATAAATAAATAAATAAATTAAGTTAAATTAATTTTTGACTGTGAGTGTATGCATTATTGTAGTATTTTTTGTGATCTAAAAAAAATAAGGGAGCAGTAGAGTTATAATCACTTTTTACCGTTGATAGTGTATTTTCTCCCTAATCCTCATCATTGAGCTATAAATACAAAGCATAAATATTAATTAAAGCAAGAAAATTCTAAATCAAAAACAAATTCCGCAAAAGCATATATAAATAAAAATAAAATATATGCACGTGGGATGATCGGATGCACTAAATTTATATAACTTTTAATATAATGAAGTAAATATTAATATAACTCTTCTTTTAACAAAATCAGTAAATTTACCAAATTTAAATCCATGGAATCAAATAAATATCACAAACATAATCGCATTAATAGTATTACTTGATACAACAAATTTAAACAAAAAAATATATTAAAATATATTTTAATACACCTAAATACCTAACATAACTAGTATTTTAAATTAGAGGTCTAATTGTTTAAACCTAAATCATCAAATATTCAACAATAAATCAATATTTCAAGTAATACACTTAATATTATACAATTAATTAAGAAATACAACTCATATTATGCAACTAGTCAAAAAATTAATTTATACCTAAAATTAAAAAATAGATCTAAAAAAATAAATACCTTAAAAAATATAAAATGAGAGAGATGACAGGAGGATAAGTTGTCCAAGTGATGCTCGTACAGCCAATGAAAATGGAAGGATGGAAATTTCTCTTCTTACGAAGAGAGAGAAAGGATGTCAACAGTCAGCAAAACGGGAAAAAAAGAAAGAGACAGAAGGAATAAAGGAACAAGAAGAAAAGAACAAAAAGAAAAAGAAAGTATGTCTGATATCTCGGCAGTGGCTAATTGGTGGGGTTTGATAAATTTTTGTTTGTTACACTTAGGTACCCTCAACTATAAATTTATACACATAAGTCCCTATATATATATTTTTTTTAAATACCCCATATTTTTTCACATAATTGGTTTGGATTGCGTATCAAATTTTTTGAACTGATTAGATTTGTTTGGTTTAGATTTAAGTAATAATCTAATCCAATTCGAACCCTGTGGATCCTTAATACTGACCAACTTATTTACTCAAATGGATTTCAAGTTGCATTCGTTTTATTAGAGAAAATGAGCTCTAAGTTCTTATGTCAGAATTATTTTCAAACCAATCACATTTTCTTATTCCATACTAAATAAATAATTTCCTTTACAATTTGATTTATCTATGAGAACAATTTTGAATTTAATCCACTAAAAGGATACACCTTTTTTTTGAATTGGCAATATTTTATTTAATTATTGTCATTTGTAGTTCCTAAATCTTGCCAACCACCTCCATCAACACTGCCCATCGAAACTCTGGCGTCCTTTGCCGAAGCTCCAGGGACATTACCGGAGCTTTAGCGAGAATTATTATATAGTGCAAAAGAAACTTGCTCTCAAATTTACATATTTAATTGCGTACATATTTAGTGCAAAAATAAATTTTTAATAAAATTGATAATTATTTTAATTTGTTTAAGGATTTAGTGCAAAAACATATTTGCAATAAAATATGTAAAATACATATCATTTGTTGCTTGCAAATTTCGTACAAAAATAGATTTATACTACCAGCTCCAGAACTCTAGTGACGTAGCCAAAACTCCGGTGGTGGCTACCGGGACTTGGTTGTGAGGGATGGTAGTGGTGGCCGGCAATAATTAAAATAGTTTGTTCAGCAAAAAAAAGAAAAGAAATGGAGGTAGGCTATTTTATGTAAAGAAAAAAGAGTATCTTTACATTGAAATAAAAATAAAAAATGTTCTTCTTTTTAATGTAATTATGGAAGATGCCTTTTTAATCTATTGCCTAATTTTATTATCTGGACAATATATTTATGGTTAGGAAAAAATTAATACGTAACTGTCTATTATTTGGAAAATAAAAACGAGAGTTACAGCTGTCCAATAACTAGCACAATGACTTGTAGTTTTCAAGACTAATTCAATTTTTAATATTTGGCTGTTTTTGACTGGGACAATGACTTGTAGTTTAGAGACTAATTTGAAGTATACTTTTCAACACCAAATTGATGAATGGGTAATGTTATATACACTTATGAATAGTAGATGGGACATTACAGTAGCCTTAATACCATATTTTATATTATTAATGATATATACTACCATAAGGGATACCAAATATTTAAGCATCGAGTCATGACTCGTTGCTAAACTTGGACATTCGAGTTGGTAACATTCCACCGACTTCTCCTAAATTAGGTGTGTATATAACATTACCCAATATCTTTTCCTAACAACTAACATTAAGGATAAGATATTAACTTTTGTGGTCCTCAATGCGGTGTTTTCAATTTCGGTTAGGATGAGAATCTCGAACGCTCAAGCAGAATTTAAAAATTTTGGTTTCGGTTCGGTTTTTAAATCTTCGAAACCCATACCCGAATCAAACTTTTCAATTTGTTTTCAATTCAGGCTTATTCCATTTTTATATATCTATATTATAAAACAAGGATTTTTAGCAATAAAATAATAAATCAATCCAACATCTCATATTAATTTGTAATGTGTTAACACTTGTAGACCATTAGATTATTTTTATACCTCACAACAAGATGTCAAATCAATTTAACATTTACTCACACACTAAACATATACACAAATATAGCTCTTACATCTCTCTACTTTTCTACAACATTTCTCTCTCATCAAATTTTTAAAAAACATTTAAATGCCATAACTTTAAATTTACAATTTCAACTTCAATAAAATTTATATATTTGAAATATGTTCATCAACATCTATAAAACAAGATCCATTGTGATTATTAAATTATGTATAAAAAATTCAAGAAAAAGTTATAAAACATTACAAATATAATGGCATATAAAACTTATAAAACATTGCAACTATCTATATTATAAAACAAGAATTTTTTGCAATAAAATAATAAATCAATCCAACGTCTTATATTAATTTGTAATGGTGTTAACACCTTTAGACCATTAGATCATTCTTATACCTCACAATTAACAAGATGTCAAATCAACTTAACATTTACTCACACACTAAACATATACACAAATATAACTCTTATATCTCTCTACTTTTCTACGACATTTCTGTCTCATCAAATTTTTTAAAAAACATTTAAATGCCATAACTTTAAATTTTCAAATTCAACTTCAATAAAATTTATATATTTGAAATATGTTCATCAACATCTATAAAACAAGTTCCATTGTGATTATTAAATTATGTATAAAAAAATTCAAGAAAAAGTTATAAAAACATTACAAATATAATGGCATATAAAACTTATAAAACATTACAACTATAATAGTATACTTAAAGTATTTCTAATTCATTAGTTATTGAAAATATACATTTCTCTCTCATCAAATTTTAAAAAAACTTTCAAATGCTATAACTTTAAATTTACAAATCCACCTTTAATAAAATTTAATAACATACTTAACGGATTTCTAACTCATTAGTTATTGAAAATATTACACAATTAATAAAAGATACTGAAATAAAATTAAAAATAAGTGTCCAACCTACATCGAATATGGGGTGAAATTTTTTTATATTAGTGTCCAACTTACCTCAAATATAATATTTTTTTTCTTTTAAATATACTAATAACACTATTACAATATAAAAGGATCGAAGCAATTTTAGGGCGATAATTTTTTAAAAAACAATTCGATTTGCCTCGAATATAATATTTCTTTCCCTTTTAAATACACTCATAACATCATTACATTATAAAACGGTCGATGTGATTTCAGGTCTAATTGGACAGGTAAGACACGTCTCGAGTGAGGACGGTTATATTTTTAGTTAGACATGTTTCATTTTTGCGATACCTTATCTGTTTTCATTCCTAAGTAATATACAATCATACACATCTTCAATATATACTAGGGTGTACCCGTAGGGTCTTTTTAATATACAGCCCGAAGGGTCTTTTCCATTGGATATTAGGGTGAAATCAAATAAACAGAAATAGATTGAAACATCAAATATTCAATCTTCTGCAACCTTGAAACGCCCCCTGGGTATGCATAATCAAATTAGCATTGAATAAAAGGAAGACATGATTATGGATCATAATCAAATGATCATCTAAATTATGTTTCTTGCGACAAACTTTGTATGGCCAACTATTTTATGATTGTATATTACAAGTTACATACAATCCATTTGGATTTATTACGTCTGGGTATTTAGCTTAAAGTTTTTATTAAATTGAAGAGTAATTAAAGTCATATGCAAAACGACATCGTTCTGTGTATAATAGTTAATTTCAATTTGATTTGTTCATTTCGGTTTTTTGATTTTTTTTTCCATTCGGTTCAAATGGATTTAGTTCGGTCCAGATTGGCTAGTCCTCAAGAATTATGTCTCCTCTATGTTATGTACTTTTGTCATTAATTTATTAAGGGTAATGTTAATGTTTGCCATAAAGGTGCATGTTACGCACCTATAAATATAAATAATTAAATTCTAAAATGCATTAAATTATGCACAAATTCTTATAGAAATTGTTATTTTTTTCATTTATAATATGATTAACATGTGTCATTGGGATGCATGTTATCTTATTTTTATTTATTGATGGGGTCAAACTTGTCTTCCCCATTTTGCCATAAAATGTGAAAATAGCATATGATATATATATATATATATATATTAATAAATCAGGTTAGTCCTAATATATTATGACTCTTTATGTTTATGTTCCTAACTAGTGGCTCAGATTTAATCTGAATGTTTATCTTTTGATTCAATGGTCTCAAGATTATCATGGCATGTTGGTAATAATAATAATAATAATAATAATAATAATAATAATAATAATAATAATAATAATAATAATAGGTATTTAGTTAACTAACTATATTAAAGAGTTTAAAACCTAGGAAAATTTTAATTGTATCTCCATTAAATATTTATTTGTAAATTAAAGTTTTTCTATATATCCAATTTGTTCCGAGGTTTTTTAACATGTAAATTATTTGTATAATAGCATATATAATAGCATATCCAATACTACTATATATTCTTATTTTGTTTAATTATAAATTATATTATTTCGATATTTTTAGCATCCTCATATTTTTTAACATGTAAATTATCTATAAAATAATATGTCAAGTAATAGTAATGCATATTCACATTTTATCTATACTGTCACGTTAGCTTTCTCTCTTTCCAACTTTTTTTTAAAATTTTAAAATATAATAAATTTTAATTTAACAACATTTAAAGTTCATTTTTCTAGGAACATTGATTTTTTAATGATTTTTTTAAAAAAGTTTACAAATTGTACATACAAAAATAGATTAATATTATTGTAAAAGCAAAAGGGATTTTGTTAAAGAAATTTATCGTCCTTAAGCATAATTAATGAAATATAAATTTATTTACTTTAAAAAAATGTATAAATTTGGTTCGATAACAAATAAGACTACCTTAGCAATAGCAATCAAGATTTGGGATAACAAAATATCTATCCCAACAAGTTTTTGACCAACCAGGACTCTAAGACCCGATATTTTTTATTTTTTAATTGTGGTAAGTATGAGTACATTCTAAACATCAATACGATTTGGGTTATGTCCAACTTAGGTACATGTAAATATAGCATGTTGAACTCAAACAAACTCATATATTCGGTGAAGGAGGGCCGTCTTTTTGGGGTCTCAACGATCCCCATGGAGATGTCCAAAAATACTTAATAATACCGCGTGTCAAAGCTGGGTAGGTTCAGCTTATAATAAATGCGGCATCTTCGAACTATCATAGTTAAAACTCTCTTCAACCTTAGATTAATGTCATAATTGCTATTTTTTTTAAACAAGTCCAGGTTAAATCTGGCACAACTCGCCCCAAAACCGACCATAAACTATCGCTACACAATTATTAGTGCTAATATTATGGGACTCTTTAAACTTATGTTCTTAGGTTGTGGCTCGGATTTAATTTGAATCTTTATGTTTTGATCCATCGGCTCAAACACTTTTTTTCCTAATTATTGGCAAAAATATAGTTTGATTCTTTATGTTTTAATCTGACGGCTCACACATTTATGTAATAACTAAATATATATTTATCTCCTAATTAATTTTAATTTTCGTGATAACTAAATATATATTTATCTCCTTATTAATGCAGATTTATGTAACATATTTATATGATAACTAAACAAGTATCTATTAATTACCTAATTACTATTAAAGTGTTTAAAACCTTAATAAATTGAAAAAAAAATCGAATATCTTAAATTTAAATTTAGTTTTTTTAGAATATTAGGTATGTATGAATAGTTTTATTAGTAAAAGTCAATTTTGTTATATTTTTCCCAACCATTATTCGATTAATAGGCATGTATGAGTAGTTTTTACTATCAATATCAATTATTTATTAATATTTTAATATTTAGTTATATGAAATTCAATGTAAGATTCAATTGTTCAAAATTATTTATACGTTCTCAAATTTATTTATATTTTCTTATTATAAACAGTAAAAATTAATTTTCTGAATGTAAAAATTTTAATTTTTAACACACTTTTATTTCTAAAAAAAAATACAAAGGGCATCATATATAAATGTAAACATACCAATTTAAACCTATCTAAATGTAAACATATTAATTTAAACTTACTCGATTATTCTTTTGGCATATGGTTATCCTATATGTGATTAATAATTTATAAATTTTAAAAATCCAAAAAATACTAATGAAAATATATAAATGGATTATGTTGGGATTAATGTTATTTACAGGGAATTAATAACTGAGCTTAGGGTTTTTACCCATTCAAATTCGATATATCTAAAATATAATTACTTGAAACTAAACTAGACTAAAAGCATTTTTATTTGTTTTTTTTTTAAATAAAATCTACCCTATTTACTATATTATACGTATAAATATCAACTCACTCTTTTCCTCCTTACCAGTGGTAATTAGATTGTTTCATAAGGGTATTTTAAAGAAAATATGTTATATTTCAACATAGTTGAGACACATGGATAGAATTTACGTGAACACAAACTTAAGCGATTTAGCACTCATAATTTTCCGGATTATAAAATAAAAAAAAGGAAAGAGTCCGTCATTTATCGGGGTTTGCTTAGTCTTTACTCCGCCATTATTTGGATAATAGGCATACAATTATATTTTTAAAATTTGGTTTAAGATTAAAAATTAAAATTAGTGTTGTAAGGGGGAAATTTAACTCCTCTTATTCTCAAATTAAGAGTATACTACTACTATTTTATGATAATGTTAAAATTAATTTCTTTGAAAATAGTAAAATTGAAATAAGAACTCTTAATATGAGATAAAAAAAATTACGAGCAGTTATAGATATAAAAAAAAGGAAAAATAAATATAATTTTAGATAGTGAAACTAATTATATATAAGTACAATCGAATCGTCCCATAAGCACGAGCATTAGCTAGTATATGCATATATATGGATGAGTTTTCAATAGTTACTTTTTCCATCTACCTATTGATGGATAAAGACAATAATTAAAGCACATTGGTGGGGTGGCAAATACCTTAACCTGTTATAGCAGGTTAAGGTAACCAGTTCCATTTTTATTTTTATTTTTAATTAAAGTTTAAGATTCCTAAATGATTTCATTTGCCAAACCAACTTAGGATAACCCAATTTTAAATTAGGATAAGTGTTTATGGGTGTTTTCATCATTTCAATTTTATAGTTAAATAATAACATAAGTTTATGAGAAATAACACTTTCAAAATAAATTTGACTTTGAATCTTCATCTCTATATTAGGTTTACAAATTACATACAAATCAACTCTTTCAATAACACTTGTACTTTAGTCAGTTTATTATCATTCGTGACAAATTATATCACAATAAAAACCCGAAAATTAATTTGAAGCATCTCATATAGCCTGTGCCATTGGTTTGATCAGTCATTGTTCAACTAAATAATAATTTCAACACAATAACAATAAAATAATATTGAAAAACGTGTTTTCTTAATTTAAAGTGTTCCAAACAAACTCAACTTTTAATAATTTGATTAGATACCGAAGTATGCGTACAACTTTCTAAATAACACTTTCAAAATACATCTTGTGCAGTATTAACTAATTAATTATTTGGTTCAATAATTAATGTGTTGTATTTGGCAAACAAAATTTGAGATGATCATGTTTTATAAGGGTAAGGAATAGGGATATTCTGGATTGGGATTACAAAGTCATGGAATGAATCTCTAATTTAAGATTCATTAAATTAAATGGAAAAAAAATGAAGCTGCTAACTTTTGTAACCGACAACCCAATCCAAACAAGTTTGTTGTTGTTTGGTTTTTTCACATAATTGGTTTGGATTGGATATTAAATTTTTAGAACCAATTAGATTAATTTAGTTTGATTTAAGTTTAAGTCGTAAACAGATCCAACCTGAACCATGTGCACCCCTAACACTAACCAACTTATTCACGAAAATGGATTCTAAGTTGCATTCGTTTTACTAGAGAATGGGCTCTAAGCTCTTCTTTCATAATTATATTCAAACCATTGACGTCTTCCTATTCCATATTAAATAAAAAAATTCCTCTACAATTTGTTTTATCCATAAGAATAATTTTATATTTTAATCAACTAAAAGGATATGCCATTTTTTAGAATGAACAATATTTTATTTAATTATTGTCATTGGTAGTTCCCAATCACCAGCACCCATAGGAATTCTAGTGACCTTTGCTGGACCTCCAACTACATCATTGGGGCTCCAGCGGCAACCATTATCGAAGGTTCAGCAAGAATTATTGTTGGAGTTTATTTTGTGTATTTAAGAAAAAAAATAAAACCAAGACAAGGTGATTTAATGTGTGTGATGTTTGATGTGATGTTATCCCAAGTCCCACGTAGGAGAGATATAAAACCTTTCATGGGTTTTTATAAGGAAAAATTGGCTTAAGGGCTTGAGCCCTTTGGGCATTACAATTTTGTGCTATTGGGTGAGGACTTGGATGAATGTGGTTTACCACACGCGCGCCGACCGACCGACCCGGTCTCGGGCTTTGGGCTTGTATTAAATTTTTATACAAAATACATTTAAATAATTTTATTTATTAAATTGAATAAATAAAAAATTGATTCCAACACTTTTCCGAATTTCCCCTTAATTCGGATCTACAAACACTTTTCCGAATTCTCCTTCTCTTTGTCTTTTGTTCTCTTCCGATTTTCCCTAAAATCGGATCTACATTTTAAAACAAAAATATATATGTACTAGAAAGGTGAGAGAGAGATAATCTATCTCATATCTTCCTACAAAAATATATTTTCCTGCGCCAAAACTTTGGTGACATTGCCAAAACTCTAGTTGTAGCTACCACAGCCCCATTGGTGAGGGATGGTGATGGTGACTGGTAATAATTAAAATAGTTTTTCTAGAAAAATAAATAAATTAATGGAGAAATGGTATTTTATGTAAACGAAAAATAGTATCCTCACTTTAGAATAAAAATAAAAAATATCCTTCTATTTAATGTAATTATAGAAAACAGCCTTTTAATCTATTGCCTCATTTTATTATCCAGACAATATATTTTTGGTTAGGAAAAAATCAATACGAAGCTGTACGTTGATGATTTGAAAAATTAAATGAACCGAATCAATTGTTTTCGAGAGTGACAGCAGCCCACTAATTGGCACATTGACTTGTAGTTAATTTTCAAGACTAATTCATGTTTAATATGTGGCTGTTTATAATTTGAAAAATAAAAATCAATAGTCTTCAAGAGTGACAGCCCAGTGACTGGGACAATGACTTGTAGTTTACAAGACTAACTTAGATTTTTAATATGTGGCTGTTTTCGATTGCGACAATGACCTAAAAATGAACTAACATTAAAGATAAGATATTAACATTTATGGTCCTTATTAGGGTGTTTTGGATTTTGGTCGGAACAAGAATCTCAGACGCCCAAACTAAATTAAAATTTTTGGTTTCAGAATGGTCTCTAAATCTTCCAAACCCGTACTCAATTCAAAATTTTCGTTTCAATTTCAATTCGGGCTTATTCGATTTTTATATATTTTTTTAAAAATTTAATTTGAAATTCATAAGTATTTTACAATTAAAGAGAAGTTTACAATGGGCAAACACTTAGAGCCACTAATCCTAAATCCAGATTACAAAATTGCAAGAAGTAACACTGAACATAATTTTATACGGACTGTATTTTATAAAAAAAATTTATTGCCAAGTCGAGAACGCCAAATTTATGAGAGCACGTTTTATCAATAGAACCACAGGTGTCTTTTTCATGGGATATTAGATAGGGTGAAATTAAATAAACAGAAATAGATTGAAACATCAAATATTCAATCTTCTGCAACCTTGAAACACACACTCCATTTGGATTTGTTACATTTGTGTATTTAACCTCTAGTTTTAATCAAATTGAAGAATATATAAAGTCATATGCAAAACCACATCGTTCTATGTGTAGTAGTTAATTTCATGAGTTTGTTCCGGTTTCGGTTTGATTTGTTAATTTCGGTTTTTGATTTCTTTTTTCTGGTTCTATTTTTAACAGATCAGTTCGGATCGATTTAGTTCGGTCCAAATGGCTAGTCCTCATCAATTATGTGCCCTCTATGTTGTGTACTTTTGCTAATAATTTATTAAGGGTAATGTTAATATTTGCCATAAAGGTGCATGTTTTATGATTGTATATTACAAGTTACACACACTCCATTTGGATTTGTTACGTTTGGGTATTTAGCTTAAAGTTTTAATCAAATTGAAGAATAAAGTCATATGCAAAACGACATCTTTCTATGTATAGTAGTTAATTTCGATTTGTTCCGGTTTTGGTTTGTTTTGTTCATTTCGGTTTTTGATTTTTTTTTTCTGCTTCTATTTTTTCCGGATCCGTTCGGATTGATTTAGTTCGATCCTCATGAATTATATATGTCCCCACTGAGTTGTGTAATTTTGTTAATAATTTATTAAGAGTCATGTTAATGTTTGTCATAAAGATACATGTCACGCACTTATAAATAGAAATAATTAAATTATAATATATATGCATTAAATTATACACAGATTCTGATAGAAAGTGTTATTTTTTTCATTTATAATATGATTAACATGTGGACTTAGGGTATATGTTACCTTTTTCCATTTATTGATAGGGTCGAACTTGTCTTCCCCATTTTGCCATAGAATGTGAAAAATAGCAAATGATATATATATATATATATATATGTATATACATTTACTCAGTGCAATGTTACGGACACAACTCAATTCCTATTTCTTGATATGGTTTTGGAGTAGGGCGCCTTTTGAATTTTGATGCTAGTGGAGATACATAGTTTGAAAAATAAAAAGGTCCAATTCAATTTTTTTTCAAGAATGATGGCCAGTAATTGGTACAACATTATATAGTAACTTTGGTGGTCCTCTTTGTTGTGCAAATCCTTTACGAACCAACCAACTTACCACAAAGCGAATGAGCCAAAAATAATTTGTTACCGCTATTGAACCAATGTCTTAATAAATTGATTATTTATATTAGTTTTTATTATTTAATTCAATTATGATTATCTAACTTGCATAAACTACATAGTTCAAATCATTTATCTATGCAATTAGATTTATAAGAAAAACTTCAAAGACCTTGCTCAAAGTATTTTCAAGATATGAAGAAAATTAAAGTGCTAGAAGAATTTTTCATCAACGAAGATCGCAAAAAATCCATAAAAGCTTCAAGAGTCCAAAGGCTGGTTTTCCTTTTTATTGTAGTTAAAAAGGAAGATACTTTAATTTTGACATTTCCTTTTTAAGAAAACAAAAACCAAGAATTTAAACTGTGGCAACGTAGAAAATGGTAAGAAAAAAATTTGTTTTTTGTGAGAAGTATGAAAATAAATTGAGGTAAGTTGTGGAATTAGCTCTTACTTTTACTTTTTTTTCATGCAAAAAAATTATTTGGGTGGTGATGAAGAAAAAAAATTCACAAAAAATAAAAAAAGATGGTGGATACATACTCAAAAAAATGACTATGAGATGGATTTATTCTCAAGACATGCATCAACTTATTTTCCAATTAACTTCTTACCAATATCAATTTTCTTTTCTCTCATTTTACATGTTGCTATCAAACGGAATCTTAAACGCTTATAAATTGCGTGGTTTGGTATTAATTTTTTATTTCGAATTCTTATTGATAAAGTTGTTAATTTGATATCGAACATTATTTTAAATTGTGGTTTTAGTGAAAACGGACAAATTTATCAAAATAAAATCCTGAGTTTCCAATACATCCTAGCGTTATTAACAAAATAGTGAGTAAAGTAAAGATGTCTAGAGGAAAAATCTTGTTTACCTTGGACCCATATTAAAATTAAGTTGATACCAACTAGTCTTTTGTAATTTTATAAAACTCTTTAACTTGTTAATATTTTTATAAATTTAAGTTTGAATATTGTGACCCTATAGCATTGGTCTAATAATTCACTAAGTTTCTATAAAAAATAATATATTTAACAAAAGATTATGTATTTAAATTATTTCAGATGCGGTTGTTCAAAAAATTTAAATACCATGAAAAAGCCGCTGTAAGTCTTTGAAGGCTTTCCTGTGCATGATGGCGCATTAACCAGGATAGACCACTTGATTGTTGCCCGTTAAAAACTACTCATATGTTTTTGCTGTAGTGATTAGCTGAGGTTCCACATAATTATGGGTAACCCAAAAAATCAAAACAATCTAATCTTACTAAATTGGTTTGGTTAAGATTATAAAATTAATTTGATTAGTTTAGATTTATTTTTTCAAAAACCAGTTAGATTAGTTTAGTTTTAGGATTTAGCTCTTGAATTAATTGAACAAATCTAAAATCCATAATACATAATAATATATATTTAGTATATATATGTGTATTATGTAATATATATTTAATAGTATTGGTTAGTTTGTCCACAAGTATATTATAAACGTACTATTAACGCCTGCTCTTTCGGCTTCAAAAAAATTAATTAAATTTACTTCGGAAGGAATTGCATGTGTAGCAATGGCTTGTGGTCATTGTTGTGTTTTTTGCTCGGTTCCAAACGCAAGAAAAGATGAGTTTTATGGGAAATCATATTGTTCGCTCGAAGGGTGCAAAAGAGGATTTGCGGTTCTAGAAAATTGCAAAAGCACTTTTGCACTTAGAAAATTGCATTTTGGAATGGTGCAAAAGCACTTTTGCAATTACGCGGAAAAAGTGCAAAAGTCGTTTTGCAGCTGGGCGATAAATATGTTTTCTTATCAAACTTGGTTTCCTTGTTTATTTTGGTCTCTATTACCTTGTTAATAGTTTCCTTATTTACGTAGGATTTTTGTTACCTTATTCTAGATTGGATGGACTCTATTATATTGGTATATATAGATAGAATCATTCAATTGATTAAGGTAATGAGAGAAATTCTTCTTTCTGTGGGATTTGTGGGAGAGTTCATCTTGTTGTGAGAGAAAGGTTAAAGGGTTGTTGATTTTCTTCTTCTGTGAGAGCTTTGAGTGCAATAATTCTTGTGATAGATTTTGTAATCGTTTTCAAAGAATTAGTAAAATCTTCGTTTGTCGAATATTGTGTGTTCCATTATCTATCTTCTTCCTTTTTTTCTCATCCTTATTATCTCTAGTTATTAATATCCACTATTTGAATTACGATCCGTGGCGTGATTTATTGTTAATAATCACAACAGTGGTCGGGTTTGGGGTGAGTTGTTCCAAATTCAACTTCGACCTGTCTATAAGTATAATAAATTAATCTAACCTCAAACTAAGACTGTGAAGAGAATTTAACTATGAAAGCTCGAAGACGTCACATTTATAATATTGTCGAATCTACACAACCTTGACACTCACGTATTATTATGTTATTTAAAGGAAAAAATATTATATATTGGGTTGGTTTGAGTTCAACAGGCTAAATTTACATAAAGCTAAGTTGGATAGACCCCAAATTGCAACAATAAATAAATAAAATCAGCCCTTAGGCTAATGGTTGGTCAAAAACTCATTCAAATGGATATTTTTGTTATCTTAAATCCTGATTACTATTGCAAAAATAGTTTTATTTTTTGTCAAACCTAATTTATAGCCTTTTTAAGGCAGCCAAATTTATAGTTGATTAATTATACTTAAATAAATCTAGTCTTATTAAATTGGTTTAGTTAGGTTTATAAAATTAATTGAATTGGTTTAGATTTATTTAAAAAAAAAAAACGATTGGATTGGTTTCGTTTTGGGTTTTAGCTCTTGAATTAACTGAACCAATCCGAAACCGGTGATACATATTAATACATATTTAGCATACGTATGCGTATTATGTAGCATTTAATATTATTGGTCAATTTGTCCACAAGTATCCTTGACTATAAACATATTGCAAATGATATAAAACCAAGTGATTAATCCTAATGTAAATTCAAAAATTGTTTCATTTAATTACCTATTTAAAATTTGTCAACACTTAAATACTTTCAAACTAATAAAAAAATTGCGCGGTACGTTAGTAAGTGCAAAAGGACCGTATTTTAGTTTGAAAAATAGAATATTTGCCCCTCGTCTAAATATGAATTGTTGGTTTGTTGATGATATATATTATTTCTTTTAAATTTACGTAACTTAAAAAAAAATTAAGTTACTAACTTTTGTAACCGACAACCCAATCTGAATGAGTCTGCATGTTGTTGTTGGTTTTTCATATAATTGGTTTGGATTGGGTATTAAATTTTATTTCTAACTTGATATACTGTTAGTAAATGTGAACTTTCAAGTGGGCAACTTGCCACCAACTTGTATTTTATCTAATTGGGCAACCAACATCTAATTTTGTAGCCACAATACAAATAGTTTTGTGATGTCCTAATTATAAATTAGGGGTGTATATAACATCACCCAATATCTTTTCCAAACAACTAACATTAAGGATAAGATATTAACTTTTGTGGTCCTCAATGTGGTGTTTTTTGATTTCGGTTTGGATGAGAATCTCAAAAGCTGAAATTGAATTTAAAATTTTGGTTTCGGTTTCGGTTTGGCTTTTAAATCTTCCAAAACTCATACTCAAACCAAACTTTTCGATTTGGTTTCACTTCAGGCTTATTCCATTTTTGTATATATATTTTTAAAAAAATTAATTTGAAATTCATAAGTATTATACAATTAAAAGCAGTTTACAATAGGCAAACACTTTGAGCCACTAATCCTAAATCCAGATTACAAAACCGTAAGACATAACACGGAAGATAATTTTATATGGACCTTGAATTTTATACATTTTTCATTGCCAAGCCAAGAACAAAAATATTATGAGAGCACCTTTTATCAATAGACAACCACAAGGGTCTTTTTCATGGGATATAGGACTGAAACATCAAAGATTCAATCTTCTGCAACCTTCCAACACGCCCTTGGGTATGCATAATCAATAGTTTTCAAGAGTGACAGCCAGTAATTGGGACAATGACTTGCAGTTTTCAAGACTAATTCAATTTTTAATATGTGTTTGTTTTGGATCTGGGCAATGACCTAACAAGTACCATTAAAGATAAGATATTAACTTTTGTGATCTTCAGTAGGGTGTTTTGGATTTAGGTAGGAACAAGAATCTTTGACGCCTAAACCAAATTTAAAATTTTGGTTTCAGTATGGTTTCTTAATTTTCCACACCCCAACTCAATTCAAACTTTTCGGTTTAGTTTTAATTCAAGGTTATACCACTACAAAAATTTTACACTTTTGTGACTTTTTTTATAAAAATCATAAAAATACAATTATGACTGTTTTTTATAAAATAACAAAGTGTCATAAGTTTGAGAGTCACAAATAATATATAGAAATTCACATGTATATGTTTTCTTTTACATGTATTTATTATATATAGAAATTCACCACCACCCACTACACTGTTCACTCCTCTGTGTGTGAATTACAAGGAATTGAAAAAGAAAGAACGGAAGACGCCTGATGCGAGACCAATTCAGTAAAAAAATATATATATATATTCTTCCCCAAGATAGGAAAGTGTATATATATACCATAAAAAAAGCTTTGAAAAAATAGTTTCTATTTTTTTTGTTATAATCGTACTCATATACATATGCATTATATTATGATAAATAAATAAATAAATTAAGTTAAATTAATTTTTGACTGTGAGTGTATGCATTATTGTAGTATTTTTTGTGATCTAAAAAAAATAAGGGAGCAGTAGAGTTATAATCACTTTTTACCGTTGATAGTGTATTTTCTCCCTAATCCTCATCATTGAGCTATAAATACAAAGCATAAATATTAATTAAAGCAAGAAAATTCTAAATCAAAAACAAATTCCGCAAAAGCATATATAAATAAAAATAAAATATATGCACGTGGGATGATCAGATGCACTAAATTTATATAACTCTTAATATAATGAAGTAAATATTAATATAACTCTTCTTTTAACAAAATCAGTAAATTTACCAAATTTAAATCCATGGAATCAAATAAATATCACCAGGAAGGAATTTAAATAACTGAGGGCAAAATTTAAAATAAACAAAAATATATTTAAAGCACATCAATCACCGAGAAGAACAAATTTAACCACAAACATAATCGCATTAATAGTATTACTTGATACAACAAATTTAAACAAAAAAATATATTAAAATATATTTTAATACACCTAAATACCTAACATAACTAGTATTTTAAATTAGAGGTCTAATTGTTTAAACCTAAATCATCAAATATTCAACAATAAATCAATATTTCAAGTAATACACTTAATATTATACAATTAATTAAGAAATACAACTCATATTATGCAACTAGTCAAAAAATTATTTTATATCTAAAATTAAAAAATAGATCTAAAAAAATAAATACCTTAAAAAATATAAAATGAGAGAGATGACAGGAGGATAAGTTGTCTAAGTGATGCTCGTACAGCCAATGAAAATGGAAGGATGGAAATTTCTCTTCTTATGAAGAGAGAGAAAGGATGTCAACACTCAGCAAAAGGGAAAAAAAAAGAAAGAGACAGAAGGAATAAAGCAACAAGAAGAAAAGAACAAAAAGAAAAAGAAAGTATGTCTGATATCTCGGCAGTGGCCAATTGGTGGGGTTTGATAAATTTTTGTTTGTTACACTTAGGTACCCTCAACTATAAATTTATACACATAAGTCCTTATATATATATATTTTTTTTTTAAATACCCCATATTTTTTCACATAATTGGTTTGGATTGCGTATCAAATTTTTTGAACTGATTAGATTTGTTTGGTTTAGGTTTAAGTAATAATCTAATCCAATTCGAACCCTGTGGACCCTTAATACTGACCAACTTATTTACTCAAATGGATTTCAAGTTGCATTCGTTTTATTAGAGAAAATGAGCTATAAGTTCTTATGTCAGAATTATTTTCAAACCAATCACATTTTCTTATTCCATGCTAAATAAATAATTTCCTTTACAATTTGATTTATCTATGAGAACAATTTTGAATTTAATCCACTAAAAGGATACACCTTTTTTTTGAATTGGCAATATTTTATTTAATTATCGTCATTTGTAGTTCCTAAATCTTGCCAACCACCTCCATCAACACTACCCATCGAAACTCTGGCGTCCTTTGCCGAAGCTCCAGGGACATTACCGGAGCTTTAGCGAGAATTATTATATAGTGCAAAAGAAACTTGCTCTCAAATTTACATATTTAATTGCGTACATATTTAGTGCAAAAATAAATTTTTAATAAAATTGATATTTATTTTAATTTGTTTAAGGATTTAGTGCAAAAACATATTTGCAATAAAATATGTAAAATACATATCATTTGTTGCTTGCAAATTTCGTACAAAAACAGATTTATACTACCAGCTCCAGAACTCTAGTGACCTAGCCAAAACTCCGGTGGTGGCTACCGGGACTTGGTTGTGATGGATGGTAGTGGTGGCCGGCAATAATTAAAATAGTTTGTTCAGCAAAAAAAAGAAAAGAAATGGAGGTAGGCTATTTTATGTAAAGAAAAAAGAGTATCTTTACATTGAAATAAAAATAAAAAATGTTCTTTTTAATGTAATTATGGAAGATGCCTTTTTAATCTATTGCCTAATTTTATTATCTGGACAATATATTTATGGTTAGGAAAAAATTAATACGTAACTGTCTATTATTTGGAAAATAAAAACGAGAGTTACAGCTGTCCAATAACTAGCACAATGACTTGTAGTTTTCAAGACTAATTCAATTTTTAATATTTGGCTGTTTTTGACTGGGACAATGACTTGTAGTTTAGAGACTAATTCGAAGTATACTTTTCAACACCAAATTGATGAATGGGTAATGTTATATACACTTATGAATAGTAGATGGGACATTACAGTAGCCTTAATACCATATTTTATATTATTAATGATATATACTACCATAAGGGATACCAAATATTTAAGCACCGAGTCATGACTCGTTGCTAAACTTGGACATTCGATTTGGTAACATTCCACCGACTTCTCCTAAATTAGGGGTGTATATAACATTACCCAATATCTTTTCCTAACAACTAACATTAAGGATAAGATATTAACTTTTGTGGTCCTCAATGCGGTGTTTTCAATTTCGGTTAGGATGAGAATCTCGAACGCTCAAGTAGAATTTAAAAATTTTGGTTTCGGTTCGGTTTTTAAATCTTCCAAACCCATACCCGAATCAAACTTTTCAATTTGTTTTCAATTCAGGCTTATTCCATTTATATATATATATATACTAGGGTGTACCCGTGCTGTCCGGCACGATAAAAAGAATAAAATATAATAATTAGATAAAATATAATTACATGAAAAATGTGAGGATTGAAGATGTGTATGATTGTATATTACTTAGGAATGAAAACAGATAAGGTATCGCAAAAACGAAACATGTCTAACTAAAAATATAACCGTCCTCACTCGAGACGTGTCTTACCTGTCCAATTAGACCTAAAATCACATCGACCGTTTTATAATGTAATGATGTTATGAGTGTATTTAAAAGAGAAAAAAATATTATATTCGAGGCATATCGAATTGTTTTTAAAAAAATTATCGCCCTAAAATTATTTCAATCCTTTTATATTGTAATAGTGTTATTAGTATATTTAAAAGAAAAAAATATTATATTTGAGGTAAGTTGGACACTAATATAAAAAAATTTCACCCCATATTCGATGTAGGTTGGACACTTATTTTTAATTTTATTTCAGTATCTTTTATTCATTTGTAATATTTTCAATAACTAATGAGTTAGAAATCCGTTAAGTATGTTATTAAATTTTATTAAAGGTGGATTTGTAAATTTAAAGTTATAGCATTTGAAAGTTTTTTTAAAATTTGATAAGAGAGAAATGTATATTTTCAATAACTAATGAATTAGAAATACTTTAAGTGTACTATTATAGTTGTAATGTTTTATAAGTTTTATATGCCATTATATTTGTAATGTTTTTATAACTTTTTCTTGAATTTTTTTATACATAATTTAGTAATCACAATGGAACTTGTTTTATAGATGTTGATGAACATATTTCAAATATATAAATTTTATTGAAGTTGAATTTGTAAATTTAAAGTTATGGCATTTAAATGTTTTTTAAAAAATTTGATGAGGGAGAAATGTCGTAGAAAAGTAGAGAGATATAAAAGTTATATTTGTGTATATGTTTAGTGTATGAGTAAATGTTAAGTTGATTTGACATCTTGTTAATTGTGAGGTATAAAAATAATCTAATGGTCTAAAAGTGTTAACACCATTACAAATTAATATGAGACGTTGGATTGATTTATTATTTTACTTCAAAAAATTCTTGTTTTATAATATAGATAGTTGCAATGTTTTATAAGTTTTATATGCCATTATATTTGTAATGTTTTATAACTTTTTCTTGAATTTTTATACATAATTTAATAATCACAATGGATCTTGTTTTGTAGATGTTGATGAACATATTTCAAATATATAAATTTTATTGAAGTTGAATTTGTAAATTTAAAGTTATGGCATTTAAATGTTTTTTAAAAATTTGATGAGAGAGAAATGTTGTAGAAAAGTAGAGAGATGTAAGAGCTATATTTGTGTATATGTTTAGTGTATGAGTAAATGTTAAATTGATTTCACATCTTCTTGTGAGGTATAAAAATGATCTAATGGTCTAAAAGTGTTAACACCATTACAAATTAATATGAGATGTTGGATTGATTTATTATTTTACTGCTAAAAATCCTTGTTTTATAATATAGATGATGTTATGAGTGTATTTAAAATAGAAAAAAAATATTATATTCGAGGCAGATCGAATTGTTTTTAAAAAAATTATCGCCCTAAAATTGCTTCGATCCTTTTATATTGTAATAGTGTTATTAGTATATTTAAAAGAAAAAATATTATATTTGAGGTAAGTTGGACACTAATACAAAAAAAATTTACCCCATATTCAAGGTAGGTTGGACACTTATTTTTAATTTTATTTCAGTATCTTTTATTCATTGTGTAATATTTTCAATAACTAATGAGTTAGAAATCCGTTAAGTATGTTATTAAATTTTATTAAAGGTGGATTTGTAAATTTAAAGTTATAGCATTTGAAAGTTTTTTTAAAATTTGATGAGAGAGAAATGTATATTTTCAATAACTAATGAATTAGAAATACTTTAAGTGTACTATTATAGTTGTAATGTTTTATAAGTTTTATATGCCATTATATTTGTAATGTTTTTATAACTTTTTCTTGAATTTTTTTATACATAATTTAGTAATCACAATGGAACTTGTTTTATAGATGTTGATGAACATATTTCAAATATATAAATTTTATTGAAGTTGAATTTGTAAATTTAAAGTTATGGCATTTAAATGTTTTTTAAAAATTTGATGAGAGAGAAATGTTGTAAAAAAGTAGAGAGATGTAAGAGTTATATTTGTGTATATATTTAGTGTGTGAGTAAATGTTAAGTTGATTTGACATCTTGTTGTGAGGTATAAAAATGATCTAATGGTCTAAAAGTGTTAACAGTATTACAAATTAATATGAGACGTTGGATTGATTTATTATTTTATTGCAAAAAATCTTTGTTTTATAATATAGATATGTTTAGTGTGTGAGTAAATGTTAAGTTGATTTGACATCTTGTTATGAGGTATAAAATGATCTAATGGTCTAAAGGTGTTAACACCATTACAAACTAATATGAGACGTTGGATTGATTTATTATTTTATTGCAAAAAATCCTTGTTTTACAATATAGATATGTTTAGTGTGTGAGTAAATGTTAAGTTGATTTGACATCTTGTTATGAGGTATAAAATGATCTAATGGTCTAAAAGTGTTAACGCCATTACAAATTAATGTGAGACGTTGGATTGATTTATTATTTTATTGCAAAAAATCCTTGTTTTATAATATAGATATGTTTAGTGTGTGAGTAAATGTTAAGTTGATTTGATATCTTGTTGTGAGGTATAAAAATGATCTAATGGTCTAAAAGTGTTAACACCATTACAAATTAATATGAAACGTTGGATTGATTTATTATTTTATTGTAAAAAATCCTTGTTTTATAATATAGATATTTAAAAAATTAATTTTAAATTCAGAAGGATTATACAATTAAAAAGCAGTTTACAATTGGCAAACACTTTTAGCCACTAATCATAAATCCAGATTATACGGACTGTGAATTTTATACATTTTTTATTGCCAAGTTAATTAAGAACAAAAAAAATTATACGAGCATCTTTTATCAATAAACAGTCCGAAGGGTCTTTTCCATTGGATATTAGGGTGAAATCAAATAAACAGAAATAGATTGAAACGTCAAATATTCAATCATCTGCAACCTTGAAACCCCCCCTGGGTATGCATAATCAAATTAGCATTGAATAAAAGGAAGACATGATTATGGATCATAATCAAATGATCATCTAAATTATGTTTCTTGTGACAAACTTTGTATGGCCAACTATTTTATGATTGTATATTACAAGTTACATACAATCCATTTGGATTTGTTACGTCTGGGTATTTAGCTTAAAGTTTTTATTAAATTGAAGAGTAATTAAAGTCATATGCAAAACGACATCGTTCTGTGTATAATAGTTAATTTCAATTTGATTTGTTCATTTCGGTTTTTTGATTTTTTTTTCATTCGGTTTAGATGGATTTAGTTCGGTCCAGATTGGTTAGTCCTCATGAATTATGTCTCCTCTATGTTATGTACTTTTGTCATTAATTTATTAAGGGTAATGTTAATGTTTGCCATAAAGGTGCATGTTACGCACCTACAAATATAAATAATTAAATTCTAAAATGCATTAAATTATGCACAAATTCTTATAGAAATTGTTATTTTTTTCATTTATAATATGATTAACATGTGTCATTGGGATGCATGTTATCTTATTTTCATTTATTGATGGGGTCAAACTTGTCTTCCCCATTTTGCCATAAAATGTGAAAATAGCATATGATATATATATATATTAATAAATCAGGTCAGTCCTAATATATTATGACTCTTTATATTTATGTTCCTAACTAGTGGCTCAGATTTAATCTGGATGTTTATCTTTTGATCCAATGGTCTCAAGATTATCATGGCATGTTAGTAATAATAATAATAATAATAATAATTGTGAACACCCCAATCCACGACCCTCGTATGAACCTAACAAGCATTCTGCATCAAGTCTTAAGTCATCATGCATGCAAGAGACCATTAGGAAAAACCCTGATTTTCGGCGCGTTAGGAATCTACCATAACCCTTGTTGCCACTTCGCTTACTAGGACGGGGATCGACCTGCCCGGTCAGGTCGCGGGGTGCGGGGCAGCGCCCCGTTAGAAAAATTGAGTTTTTTTATAGCCAGCCGCACGCCCTCCAACCGCACGGTTGGCTCCCAACCGTACGGTTGGTACTTACCCTAGCCGCACGCCCCAGCCGCACCCCATGCGGCTACCCCCTGCGGTTGGCCTCCTTTGGAACGTTTTTGGCTGGATTTTAGCTATAAATAGGACCCTTGGGGTCTCATTTGGAGGCATCAACACTCTATAGTGTTTCTAGTACGTAGAAGCTCTATCAAAATCGTTACAGAGTCATTTTAGAGAAATTCTGAGGGAGAGTTTAGAGAGAGAAAATCTAGAGAGAGAAAGTTCTAGAGAGAGAAAGAGGCAAGGCAACAAGACAAGGTTCTTATTTCTTCAGGCGCGTCAGGTACGTCATTCTGCCACTCTACTAATTTTAATACTGCATTTGAATTCATTTTTAATACAAAAAATTAGATAACTTGCAAAGAAGTTCACTACTTTCAAAATAAATCCTTTCTAAATTTTACAAGAAATCTAAAATCCGTTTTGACACGTTTTCAAAACAAACAAAAATACAAAAATAGTTTCCAAAGAAAGGAACTACGAGACTCTGATTTCATTCTACGAATGAATACGTAGGCGCTCGCAAAGCTCGAGTCTGATTTCAAAATACTGTTTTAATTGAATTTATCTGGAAAGGACTATTCTAAAAACTATTCAAACTACTTGCAAGATACCTAAAATAGGAATTAGATACATGATCCGTTAAGAGAACGAAAGGGCGAATTGGGTGCCTAACACCTTCCCAATTCGTAACGTAGTTCCCGGACCCTAGCAAAGTAAATTTTTCAAAGTAAATCTCTGGTTTCAAACGTATGAAAGATAGTTCGTTTTCGAATTATCCTTCGTACGATCTTTTGTTTGTTTTCTCGTAAAACAAACTGGCGACTCTACAAAACACGTTTTCCTTCTAAACAGAGAACGAGGACCTCATTTTCTTCACGGGTCGCGCGCGGGTCCAGATTCTCACAATAATAATAATAATAATAATAATAATAATAATAATAATAGGTATTTAGTTAACTAACTATATTAAAGAGTTTAAAACCTACGAAAATTCTAATTGTATCTCCATTAAATATTTATTTGTAAATTAAAGTTTTTCTATATATCCAATTTGTTCCGAGGTTTTTTAACATGTAAATTATTTATATAATAGCATATATAATAGCATATCCAATACTACTATATATTCCTATTTTGTTTAATTATAAATTATATTATTTCGATATTTTTAGCATCCTCATATTTTTAACATGTAAATTATTTATAAAATAATATGTCGAGTAATAGTAATGCATATTCACATTTTATCTATACTGTCACGTTAGCTTTCTCTCTTTCCAACTTTTTTTTAAAATTTTAAAATATAATAAATTTTAATTTAACAACATTTAAAGTTCATTTTTCTAGGAACATTGATTTTTTTATGATTTTTTTTAAAAGTTTACAAATTGTACATACAAAAATAGATTAATATTATTGTAAAAGCAAAAAGGATTTTGTTAAAGAAATTTACCGTCCTTAAGCATAATTAATGAAATATAAATTTAGTTACTTTAAAAAAATGTATAAATTTGGTTCGATAACAAATAAGACTACCTTAGCAATAGCAATCAAGATTTGGGATAACAAAATATCTATCCCAACAAGTTTTTGACCAACCAGGACTCTAAGACCCGATATTTTTTATTTTTTAATTGTGGTAAGTATGAGTACATTCTAAACATCAATACGATTTGGGTTATGTCCAACTTAGGTACATGTAAATATAGCATGTTGAATTCAAACAAACCCATATATTCGGTGAAGGAGAGCCGTCTTTTTGGGGTCTCAACGATCCCCATGGAGATGTCCAAAAATACTTAATAATACCGCGTGTCAAAGCTGGGTAGGTTCAGCTTATAATAAATGCGGCATCTTCGAACTATCATAGTTAAAACTCTCTTCAACCTTAGATTAATGTCATAATTGCTATTTTTTTTAAACAAGTCCAGGTTAAATCTGGCACAACTCGCCCCAAAACCGACCATAAACTATCGCTACACAATTATTAGTGCTAATATTATGGGACTCTTTAAACTTATGTTCGTAGGTTGTGGCTCGGATTTAATTTGAATCTTTATGTTTTGATCCAACGGCTCAAACACTTTTTTTCCTAATTATTGGCAAAAATTTAGTTTGATTCTTTATGTTTTAATCTGACGGCTCACACATTTATGTAATAACTAAATATATATTTATCTCCTAATTAATTTTAATTTTTGTGATAACTAAATATATATTTATCTCCTTATTAATGCAGATTTATGTAACATATTTATATGATAACTAAACAAGTATCTATTAATTATCTAATTACTATTAAAGTGTTTAAAACCTTAATAAATTGAAAAAAAAATCGAATATCTTAAATTTAAATTTAGTTTTTTTAGAATATTAGGTATGTATGAATAGTTTTATTAGTAAAAGTCAATTTTGTTATATTTTTCCCAACCATTATTCGATTAATAGGCATGTATGAGTAGTTTTTACTATCAATATCAATTATTTATTAATATTTTAATATTTAGTTATATGAAATTCAATGTAAGATTCAATTGTTCAAAATTATTTATACGTTCTCAAATTTATTTATATTTTCTTATTATAAACAGTAAAAATTAATTTTCTGAATGTAAAAATTTTAATTTTTAACACACTTTTATTTCTAAAAAAAAAATACAAAGGGCATCATATATAAATGTAAACATACCAATTTAAACCTATCTAAATGTAAACATATTAATTTAAACTTACTCGATTATTCTTTTGGCATATGGTTATCCTATATGTGATTAATAATTTATAAATTTTAAAAATCCAAAAAATACTAATGAAAATATATAAATGGATTATGTTGGGATTAATGTTATTTACAGGGAATTAATAACTGAGCTTAGGGTTTTTACCCATTCAAATTCGATATATCTAAAATATAATTACTTGAAACTAAACTAGACTAAAAGCACTTTTATTTGTTTTTTTTTTAAATAAAATCTACCCTATTTACTATATTATACGTATAAATATCAATTCACTCTTTTCCTCCTTACCAGTGGTGATTAGATTGTTTCATAAGGGTATTTTAAAGAAACTATGTTATATTTCAACATAGTTGAGACACATGAATAGAATTTACGTGAACACAAACTTAAGCGATTTAGCACTCATAATTTTCCGGATTATAAAATAAAAAAAAGGAAAGAGTCCGTCATTTATCGGGGTTTGCTTAGTCTTTACTCCGCCATTATTTGGATAATAGGCATACAATTATATTTTTAAAATTTGGTTTAAGATTAAAAATTAAAATTAGTGTTGTAAGGGGGAAATTTAACTCCTCTTATTCTCAAATTAAGAGTATACTACTACTATTTTAGGATAATGTTAAAATTAATTTCTTTGAAAATAGTAAAATTGAAATAAGAACTCTTAATATGAGATAAAAAAAAATTACGAGCAGTTATAGATATAAAAAAAGGAAAAATAAATATAATTTTAGATAGTGAAACTAATTATATATAAGTACAATCGAATCGTCCCATAAGCACGAGCATTAGCTAGTATATGCATATATATGGATGAGTTTTCAATAGTTACTTTTTCCATCTACCTATTGATGGATAAAGACAATAATTAAAGCACATTGGTGGGGTGGCAAATACCTTAACCTGTTATAGCAGGTTAAGGTAACCAGTTCTATTTTTATTTTTATTTTTAATTAAAGTTTAAGATTCCTAAATGATTTCATTTGCCAAACCAACTTAGGATAACCCAATTTTAAATTAGGATAAGTGTTTATGGGTGTTTTCATCATTTCAATTTTATAGTTAAATAATAACATAAGTTTATGAGAAATAACACTTTCAAAATAAATTTGACTTTGAATCTTCATCTCTATATTAGGTTTACAAATTACATACAAATCAACTCTTTCAATAACACTTGTACTTTAGTCAGTTTATTATCATTCGTGACAAATTATATCACAATAAAAACCCGAAAATTAATTTGAAGCATCTCATATAGCCTGTGCCATTGGTTTGATCAGTCATTGTTCAACTAAATAATAATTTCAACACAATAACAATAAAATAATATTGAAAAACGTGTTTTCTTAATTTAAAGTGTTCCAAACAAACTCAACTTTTAATAATTTGATTAGATACCGAAGTATGCGTACAACTTTCTAAATAACACTTTCAAAATACATCTTGTGCAGTATTAACTAATTAATTATTTGGTTCAATAATTAATGTGTTGTATTTGGCAAACAAAATTTGAGATGATCATGTTTTATAAGGGTAAGGAATAGGGATATTCTGGATTGGGATTACAAAGTCATGGAATGAATCTCTAATTTAAGATTCATTAAATTAAATGGAAAAAAAATGAAGCTGCTAACTTTTGTAACCGACAACCCAATCCAAACAAGTTTGTTGTTGTTTGGTTTTTTCACATAATTGGTTTGGATTGGATATTAAATTTTTAGAACCAATTAGATTAATTTAGTTTGATTTAAGTTTAAGTCGTAAACAGATCCAATCTGAACCATGTGCACCCCTAACACTAACCAACTTATTCACGAAAATGGATTCTAAGTTGCATTCGTTTTACTAGAGAATGGGCTCTAAGCTCTTCTTTCATAATTATATTCAAACCATTGACGTCTTCCTATTCCATATTAAATAAAAAATTTCCTCTACAATTTGTTTTATCCATAAGAATAATTTTATATTTTAATCAACTAAAAGGATATGCCATTTTTTAGAATGAACAATATTTTATTTAATTATTATCATTGGTAGTTCCCAATCACCAGCACCCATAGGAATTCTAGTGACCTTTGCTGGACCTCCAACTACATCATTGGGGCTCCAGCGGCAACCATTATCGAAGGTTCAGCAAGAATTATTGTTGGAGTTTATTTTGTGTATTTAAGAAAAAAAATAAAACCAAGACAAGGTGATTTAATGTGTGTGATGTTTGATGTGATGTTATCCCAAGTCCCACGTAGGAGAGATATAAAACCTTTCATGGGTTTTTATAAGGAAAAATTGGCTTAAGGGCTTGAGCCCTTTGGGCATTACAATTTTGTGCTATTGGGTGAGGACTTGGATGAATGTGGTTTACCACACGCGCGCCGACCGACCGACCCGGTCTCGGGCTTTGGGCTTGTATTAAATTTTTATACAAAATACATTTAAATAATTTTATTTATTAAATTGAATAAATAAAAAATTGATTCCAACACTTTTTCGAATTTCCCCTTAATTCGGATCTACAAACACTTTTCCGAATTCTCCTTCTCTTTGTCTTTTGGTCTCTTTCGATTTTCCCTAAAATCGGATCTACATTTTAAAACAAAAATATATATGTACTAGAAAGGTGAGAGAGAGATAATCTATCTCATATCTTCCTACAAAAATATATTTTCCGGCAGAAAATTTTTAGCCTCCGGCAGTAAAACATTTTCCGATCCCGAGCAATTAAAAGAGTGTTATTGTCGAGCGATCGAATAAGTGCGTATCGATCGTACAGAGGGTATCTGGGCTGTTTCATCCTGGGGACGGCGTGGCATATTCAGAACTGCTAGCACAATTCCGGGCAGAGCCGCGAAACGTCTTAAAGAGAGCGACTTAGTCCGCGACTCAATCCGGTGTACTCTCTACCTTATTTAATTTTGTTTCAGCAGTTTTTATTTTCCAACAATTTTAAGACGTTTTATATCTGCTATTTTTGTGTAATTGTTGTCATGGCTGATGAACATAAACAAGCTGCTGCTTCTGGCTCATTGAACCAACCTTTTAAATGTAAGGGTCTGCACTTTAGGAGGTGGAAACAAAAAATGTTTTTTTACTTAACTCTTAAGAAGGTGGAATATGCTTGTGTTTTAGAAAAACCCACCTTCCTTGATCCGATTTCTGAGGCAGATCATAAGACTCTCAAAACTTGGGAAGACAATGATTATGCATGCAGAAATCTGATCTTGAATGCTCTTCATGACGAGCTTTATGATGTTTACCTCCTGTGCAAATCCGCAAAAGAAATTTGGGATTCACTCCAAAAGAAATATGACACTGAAGAGGCTGGGTCTAAGAAATACGCTGTCAGTCATTATCTGAAATATCAGATGACGGACGACAAGTCTATTGTTACACAGTCTCACGAACTTCAGAAAATTGCATATGAGATTATTTCTGAAGGAATGAATTTTGATGAGCAGTTTCAAGTGGCAGTTTTGAATTGATAAATTACCCCATGGCTGGAAAGATTTCAAAAACAGTTTGCGTCACAAATCTAAAGAGTTTTCTTTTGAAAGTTTGATTACAAAATTCAGGATTGAGGAGGAAAACCGTAAACAAGATCGGAATGATGAGGTTCTGGTTGTTTTCAACAAAAATCAGAACCGTAATCAAAATCAGAATCGCTCGAACAACACCCCTCCTGCACTAAGGCCGAACCGGAAAAATATGAAAAATCAGAACGGTGGAAATAATGCGAACCGGTACGGGAACCAGAATAGGAACAACCAAACTCAGAACCAAAACAGAAATGGCCAGGCTAATAATAATAATAATAATAATAATAATAATAATAATAATAACAGTGTGTTCTCTTGCTATCACTGTGGAAAGCCTGGTCATATGGCAAGAAATTGTCGAAACAAACGCCGAGTTCCTCAGGCGAATGTTACTGAAGAGGAGCCCTTAGTGGCTATGATAACAGAAATTAATCTGGTATCGGGTTCTGAAGGCTGGTGGGTGGATACTGGCGCCTCTCGTCATGTCTGCCATGATCGTTCTCTATTTCAAACCTATTCTGATGTTGTTGATAAGAAAGTGTTGTTGGGTGATTCCCACACCACTAATGTTGCTGGGACGGGTGATGTCGAGTTGAAATTCACTTCTGGAAAGACTGTCATCCTTAAGGATGTTCTGCATACTCCAGAAATTAGGAAGAATCTTGTTTCGGGTTACATCCTTAATAAGGCTGGATTTGTTCAAACTATTGGGGCAGATTTGTTTACTCTTACTAAGAACGGTGTATTTGTGGGGAAGGGATATGCATGTGATAGGATGTTTAAATTGAATGTTGATGCTAATAAAGTTGTTTCTAGTTCCGCTTATATGATTTGTTCATTTAATGTGTGGCATGCTAGACTTTGTCATGTTAATAAGCGCCTTATTAAGAACATGAGTAAACTGGAAATTATTCCCCCCTTATCATTAAATGATTTCGAAAAATTTGAATTCTGTAGCCAAGCAAAGATTACTAAAACACCTCACAAATCTGTTTTAAGAGAAACTGAACCTTTTGAATTAATTCATTCGGATATTTGTGAATTTGATGGTGTTTTAACGAGAAATGAAAAAAGGTATTTTATTACTTTTATTGATGATAATTCGGATTTTTCCTATATTTACCTTATGGAAAATAAAAATGAAGCAATTGATATGTTTAAAATATTTTCTACATAAATTGAAAATCAGTTTAATAAGAAAATAAAAAGATTTCGGAGTGATAGAGAAACCGAATATGATTCAACTGATTTTAAAAATCTTTATGCTTCACTTGGTATTATTCATGAGACGACTGCTCCATATTCACCTGAAATGAATGGAAAAGCCGAAAGGAAAAATAGAACTTTTGCCGAATTAATTGTTGCTACGCTACTTAATTCAGGGGCTGCCTCACATTGGTGGGGAGAGATTTTATTAACCGTTTGTCATATTCTTAATAGGGTGCCTAAGATTAAATCTAATTTATCCCCCTATGAGATTTTAAATAATAGAAGGCCCAATATATCTTATTTACGCGTTTGGGGGTGTCTTTCTTACGTACGTATTCCTGATCCTAAAAGATCTAAGCTTGCTAGTAGAGCTTATAAATGTGTTTTTATCGGATATGCAATTAATAGCAAGGCCTATAGATTTTATGATTTGAAAAATCATGTTATTATTGAATCTAATGATGTAGACTTTTTTGAAGATAAATTCCCTTTTAAATTAAAGAATAGTGGGGGTAGCTCATTACCTTCTATCTCTAATTTACCTACTAGTACCATGCACCATGATACATCTATTGAACCTAGGAAAAATAAAAGAGTTAGAACCGCTAAAGACTTTGGACCTGATTTTTATGCATACACTTTAGAAGATGATCCATCCACTATTCAAGAAGCGTTATCTTCTTTAGATGCTGACCTTTGGCAAGAAGCCATTAACGATGAAATGGATTCCTTAGAATCAAATAGAACTTGGCATCTAGTAGACCTTCCTCCTAGTTGTAAAACCATAGGTTGTAAATGGGTACTTAAGAAGAAATTAAAACCTGATGGCACTGTTGACAAATACAAAGCCCGTTTAGTTGTCAAGGGTTATAGATAACGTGAAAATATAGATTTCTTTGATACTTATTCTCCTGTTACTAGAATAACGTCTATACGTGTTTTGATTGCCCTGGCTTCCTTGCATGATCTTGTTGTGCATCAAATGGATGTTAAAACCGCTTTCCTTTATGGAGAATTAGAAGAAGAAATTTACATGGAACAACCTGAAGGATTCATTATTACAGGTCAAGAACAAAAAGTATGCAAATTAGATAAATCCCTTTATGGTTTGAAACAGGCACCTAAGCAATGGCATGAGAAATTTGATGAATTGATTATTGCAAATGGATTTAGAATTAATGAAAGTGATAAATGCATATATTATAAGACTGAGAATAATGCTTGCACTATTATATGTTTATATGTTGATGACTTGCTTATTTTTGGTTCTAATATCCATGTTGTTAATAATGTGAAATCCATGCTATGTGAAAATTTTGATATGAAGGATTTGGGAGAAGCCAATGTAATTTTAGGGATTAAAATTACTAGGACGGAAAATGGACTTTCTTTGGATCAATCTCATTACATTGAGAAGATTCTAAGAAAATATAATTACTCAGACTGTAAACCAGCATGTACACCATATGATCCTAGTGTGAAGTTGTTCAAGAACACTGGAGACAGTGTTAGACAAACTGAGTATGCGAGCATCATTGGTAGCCTTCGATATGCTACTGATTGCACTAGGCCCGATATTGCTTATGCAGTGGGGGTACTATGTAGGTTTACTAGCAGTCCTAGTATGGAGCATTGGCATGCTGTTGAGAGGGTCATGCGTTACTTAAAAAGAACCATGGACCTAAAGTTACACTATCAAAAGTTTCCCGCTGTCCTAGAAGGATATAGCGATCCTGACTGGAACACCCTGTCAGAAGATTCCAAGGCCACTAGTGGATATATCTTCAGCATTGCTGGAGGTGCGGTTTCTTGGAAATCCAAGAAACAGACCATTTTGGCCCAGTCTACGATGGAGTCAGAGATGATAGCACTAGCTGCTGCTAGTGAAGAAGCAAGTTGGCTGAGAAGCTTTCTTGCAGATACCCCTATATGGGAGAGACCAATACCAACTGTCCTTATCCACTGCGATAGTACTGCGGCTATTGCAAAAGTTCCGAACCGTTACTATAACGGTAAGAGACGACAGATTCGTCGTAAACACAGCACGGTTAGAAAGTTACTCTCCAAAGGTGCTGTAAGAGTGGATTATGTGCGGTCTGAGAAAAATTTGGCTGATCCTTTGACGAAAGGACTAACGAGAGAGAAGGTGTTTAACACCTCGAAAGGGATGGAGTTAACGCCCAACGAAATCTGAGTCACTGTAATGGTAACCCAACCTATGGACTGGAGATCCCAAGAAATAGGTTCAAAGGGTAAACAACAAGTTACATGTGATATTTTAGAAATCATGTATTATTATCTCATCCCTATGGAGCATGATATCTTGAAGCGGAAAAAAGGTTGAGCATTTGCTCTTAATGAGTTCTATAGCTCTATGTGGAGTGGGGTACCGATGCTACAAGAGTACTCTTGATAGACTCACCTATGTGAATGTGGAAGAGAGGTCGCTTCCTATGGAATTTTGGGCAAATTCTCTAGAGCATTCACTAACCGGGATATAAGCACATGGCCATAACGTGCTGGCTTTTGGACAACACTCTTGGGAGTAGTGTGTGTTGTGATTGTCAGAGATAGAGTTCAAAACTACGAGTTACTCTAGTATAGTCTGAAACACAAACACTACGTAAAGGTTCAAATTGAAAAATACCTTTACTTATGCACTATCCTATGGAATATGCTCGATGAAAAAGTTTTTCCTAAAATACAAGTGGGGGATTATTAAACGTACAATGCAAGACAATTTTTCTCTCAAATTTACATATTTAGTGCAAAAAAAAAATTGTAATAAAATTTATATTTTAATTTGTTTAGGGAAAATCTATAACATTAGTTGCTAGTGGATTTAATGCAAAAACAAATTTACAATAAAATATATATCATTAATTGGTTGCGAATTTAGTAAAGAAACAGATTTACAGTACCTGCGCCAAAACTTTGGTGACATTGCCAAAACTCTAGTTGTAGCTACCAGAGCCCCATTGGTGAGGGATGGTGATGGTGACTGGTAATAATTAAAATAGTTTTTCTAGAAAAATAAATAAATTAATGGAGAAATGGTATTTTATGTAAACGAAAAATAGTATCCTTACTTTAGAATAAAAATAAAAAATATTCTTCTATTTAATGTAATTATAGAAAACAGCCTTTTAATCTATTGCCTCATTTTATTATCCAGACAATATATTTTTGGTTAGGAAAAAATCAATACGAAGCTGTACGTTGATGATTTGAAAAATTAAATGAACCGAATCAATTGTTTTCGAGAGTGACAGCAGCCCACTAATTGGCACATTGACTTGTAGTTAATTTTCAAGACTAATTCATGTTTAATATGTGGCTGTTTATAATTTGAAAAATAAAAATCAATAGTCTTCAAGAGTGACAGCCCAGTGACTGGGACAATGACTTGTAGTTTACAAGACTAACTTAGATTTTTAATATGTGGCTGTTTTCGATTGTGACAATGACCTAAAAATGAACTAACATTAAAGATAAGATATTAACATTTATGGTCCTTATTAGGGTGTTTTGGATTTTGGTCGGAACAAGAATCTCAGACGCCCAAACTAAATTAAAATTTTTGGTTTCAGAATGGTCTCTAAATCTTCCAAACCCGTACTCAATTCAAAATTTTCGTTTCAATTTCAATTCGGGCTTATTCGATTTTTATATATTTTTTTAAAAATTTAATTTGAAATTCATAAGTATTTTACAATTAAAGAGAAGTTTACAATGGGCAAACACTTAGAGCCACTAATCCTAAATCCAGATTACAAAATTGCAAGAAGTAACACTGAACATAATTTTATACGGACTGTATTTTATAAAAAAAATTTATTGCCAAGTCGAGAACGCCAAATTTATGAGAGCACGTTTTATCAATAGAACCACAGGTGTCTTTTTCATGGGATATTAGATAGGGTGAAATTAAATAAACAGAAATAGATTGAAACATCAAATATTCAATCTTCTGCAACCTTGAAACACACACTCCATTTGGATTTGTTACATTTGTGTATTTAACCTCTAGTTTTAATCAAATTGAAGAATATATAAAGTCATATGCAAAACCACATCGTTCTATGTGTAGTAGTTAATTTCATGAGTTTGTTCCGGTTTCGGTTTGATTTGTTAATTTCGGTTTTTGATTTCTTTTTTTTGGTTCTATTTTTAACAGATCAGTTCGGATCGATTTAGTTCGGTCCGAATTGGCTAGTCCTCATCAATTATGTGCCCTCTATGTTGTGTACTTTTGCTAATAATTTATTAAGGGTAATGTTAATATTTGCCATAAAGGTGCATGTTTTATGATTGTATATTACAAGTTACACACACTCCATTTGGATTTGTTACGTTTGGGTATTTAGCTTAAAGTTTAATCAAATTGAAGAATAAAGTCATATGCAAAACGACATCTTTCTATGTATAGTAGTTAATTTCGATTTGTTCCGGTTTTGGTTTGTTTTGTTCATTTCGGTTTTTGATTTTTTTTTCTGCTTCTATTTTTTCCGGATCCGTTCGGATTGATTTAGTTCGATCCTCATGAATTATATATGTCCCCACTGAGTTGTGTAATTTTGTTAATAATTTATTAAGAGTCATGTTAATGTTTGTCATAAAGATACATGTCACGCACTTATAAATAGAAATAATTAAATTATAATATATATGCATTAAATTATACACAGATTCTGATAGAAAGTGTTATTTTTTTCATTTATAATATGATTAACATGTGGCCTTAGGGTATATGTTACCTTTTTCCATTTATTGATAGGGTCGAACTTGTCTTCCCCATTTTGCCATAGAATGTGAAAAATAGCAAATGATATATATATATATATGTATACATTTACTCAGTGCAATGTTACGGACACAACTCAATTCCTATTTCTTGATATGGTTTTGGAGTAGGGCGCCTTTTGAATTTTGATGCTAGTGGAGATACATAGTTTGAAAAAATGATGGCCAGTAATTGGTACAACATTATATAGTAACTTTGGTGGTCCTCTTTGTTGTGCAAATCCTTTATGAACCAACCAACTTACCACAAAGCGAATGAGCCAAAAATAATTTGTTACCGCTATTGAACCAATGTCTTAATAAATTGATTATTTATATTAGTTTTTATTATTTAATTCAATTATGATTATCTAACTAGCATAAACTATATAGTTCAAATCATTTATCTATGCAATTAGATTTATAAGAAAAACTTCAAAGACCTTGCTTAAAGTATTTTCAAGATATGAAGAAAATTAAAGTGCTACAAGAATTTTTCATCAAGGAGGATCACAAAAATTCCATAAAAGCTTCAACAAATAATATTCAAGAGAAGACTTATTGAGTGTGAGGGTATTTAGGAATTGATTTTGTAAAGTTATCTATATTTGATCAAAAAGAAATTAATTGCTCAAATTATTTAAATTTAAAGACTTTTTGTAAAAAACACCTTGGATAAATTAAGAGATTGCCATAAAACAATTTTGAAGAAATGTTGACTTCTATATCTCTTAGATCTTTTCAAAACAATGATGCAAACTTTTATCCAAGATGCATTTTTACAAACCTAGCATAAACCTTAAATTTTGGAAAAGGTTTTTAAAAAAATGTGTTGGAGCTTTTTAAGGTTTACTCTAAATAGATACTACAGCCCGGAAAAGCACCCCTATTAGGTGCCATAAAGGTACATGTTTGCTTGAAACAAGTGTTTTCGGCACAGGGGCCTAGTTGGTGTCCAACAAGTGACTATTCAAGTGCAAGAGCAGCTTTTGTCTTGGGATATGTTTCTAAATGGCTACGTTCAATCCCAAACTGTCATATTATTTTTTTGAGCTATTTAATTTATACACTATTTCCAAGTGATTAAACTCACCTTTTGCAATATCTTTCAACGCTCAAGCTTCCAATCTTTCCTGGCATTCAATATTTGAATTCAAAGCTTTCTTGATTTGAGCAATCGCAAATTTTTATCTATTGACCAAATTTCTATAACTCTAAAAATGAGCATTCATCTTGTCTCTTTTGCAAACACTTTGATAGACTTGTAATTCATTGGTATGTGTCACCAAACTATCTTATTCTTCACGTTTGAGAGGGTTATGTCATTGTTTGACCAATAGGGTCTTATGAGAAGTGTAGTGAAAAGGATTACACTTTGTATGAAAGTTTGATATTCACCTATAAGAAAATCGATTTTCGGAATTTCTCAATGGCATTACTCAGGTGCAAACATATGGCCAAAAACCGAACTGCGTGAACAAATCGTGATTGTGTTGTGGTTAAATCTCTCTATCTTTATATCTTTATTTATCATTATTATTATTTCATAATGTATCATTGCTTGATTATACAAAATCCTAATTGATTAACTTAGTTTATTTTAAAATACTTTTAATTTGCCATAAACCCTATTCAACTGCCAGGGCTTAAATTCAACCAACAATTGGTATCAGAGATTGAACTCTTATATTTGATCTAACAATCGACGAGTAGAGATCGCAATAAATTATTAAGGAACCGAAAGAAACGAAGGCCAATTGACAACTAGACCTCCTTTTTTTTTATGGTAACAACAATAGCTATTGGAAAACAAGGATATGCACATTTCTTCAAGCTAGTGACATGGAGGGTTATCATTCATGGACCTCATGTAATCACTAAGAAAGATAATAGTGGTAATGATATCCCTAAACCTGAGCTGGACTGGAATAAACATGCAGTTTAGAATATCCAATACGATGCTAGATCTTTAAACTTTTTACATTGTGCTCTTAGTATGGATGAGTACACTAAATTTCTAGGTGCACTTTCGCTAAGGAAATTTGGGAAAAACTTTAAGTTATCTATGAGGGAACTACTTAAGTGAAAGATGATAATATTAATATATTAGTTCATGATTATAAGTTGTTCAAAATGGAGCCAAATGAATTTCTTACTTATATGTATAATAGATTTTCGGTTATTACTAATGCTTTGAATTTTCTTGGCAAAGTATATTCTAATGAGGACAAGATAGGAAAATTCTTAGGGGGATTCCAAAAAAGTGGCAGCCTAAGGTGGCGACTATATAAGAAGCAAAGAACCTTAAAATCCTTAGCATGGATGAGCATTTTGGATATCTAAAGACTCATGATGATAAGTAGTTACAAAGAGAATAGAAAGCCGGTGCTAAATCTTCTTGCCTCACAGGTACCTTAATCTCCTTTCACTCAGTTGGAGTTACTTTTTATAAGAGTCAATTTTGTAGTCCTCTACACCATGTCCTTGCTAACAGCACTTAAAGCAATATTTCGAAATACACTCATATAAAACCTTCTGCCATAAGCCATTTTTACCATTACCAATCCAAATCCTTGCTGGAAACTTCTTCAACAAATCCATTTCAATGCAAATTCGTGCTACATTAGGACGAGTCAAATAAGTCGTTGCAACATCCATCTTTATCAGAATCCCTAGCATACTTTCAATGAAGAACAAACTTAGTTTCACAAAAAAAAAAAATTGGCAACTGAGGAGAATTTACCCAAATCAGAGCAATAATAGTCTGTTATGATAAATTTTAATACTCACAAGCTCACTAATCAATTTATAGTGTAGCGTGTACACGAGGTCGATTCCACAAAGACTCAAACAGTATGTTTTATAATTATGTTGTTAATTTTTTACTAAACTCCAAATCTAACTAGAAAAGTTTATGGTAATCAATCAAATAAAAGAAAGCAAATAATATAAAATAAATCAAAGCAAGTAAATTAAAGTAATGGAACTAAACTAAACAATATCAAGCAAGATAATAAAATTGATGAATTAATTGACTAGGGTTTTGGAGTCATATATATTTAATATCATCTTCCTAAGTATTCATGCGCATAAACTCTACTCTTATCTCGCACTAATTTGGTCTCTCGACTCTATTAGATGCGAAAAATAAAATCAATAAAATTCAATTGTAATTCTTTCACAGCCAAACTTATGTATAAAATCAAAACACTCACTATATCCGTCAAAACACATCCTATATTTGCTCTTAACAAATCATAAAGTGCATCCAACAAAAAATAATGAGGATCCAACTTTATTTTTTATCAGTTAAAATAGTCTTCCAATATGAAGAATTGTATTTAATATTAAAATATTAAATTGGTAGAGTCATTTGGTATAAATACGTACAAGATATTCAATTAAATATAATCATCATAATCCTAGCACAAATTTACGCTAGTATAAAATAAATTAAATAGTACATAAAAAAATGAAAAAAAATACTTACTTGACATTAATTAATTGAATGGTAAAATTGAAATTGTAAATCTTCAAAGTTTACTAAGCAAAAAGAAATAAAAGAAACAAATTTAAAAGAGATGAGAGGAAGTGCTCGGCCCCACCAAGATAAAAGTGCACGGCTGTTGGCTGCTGTGTTTTTACACGGGAATTGCTTGAGCTGAGGGCTTCAATTAATTTTAGTAGGTTTAGGCTCACACATAGTGTAATTGGACTTGGGGCCATATGGGTCATCACATTAAGGACAATGGGGGCTGCTGAGTTTTTTTTTTAACATGGTTCTGCTTCTACTTTCAGGCTTTTTAATGGGCCTAAGCCCATACTTGAGTACAATGAATTTTTGCACTTTTAAATTATTGGATTTTACGTTAGAATTTCAGATTTTGAGATGGCTGAATTAAAAAAGTGTTAAACAAAAAAATTGTAACTCTCGAAATTCTCTTCAAATTAAGTTCAAGAATCACATTATTTAGAATTTTGAGTAAAAAATTATGCATCCGAAAGTATTGACCAATTTAAGTATCTTCACAAGCTTCAATTTTCTTATTTTTCTCAATCTTCCCAAATTATTTTCTAACACCTAAAAAGAACTAAAATAGAGATATTACTAATATTATACGCTCTTTAATTTATAAATTAATATAATAAATTATACCAATTTCTTGACACATCATAGTCTCAGCATCAACTCGAAATTCTGGCGTCCACTTATATACTCTCACTGGATACCTCCTTAAGTACAATTGCTCTCTTAACCAGATTCGAGGATAATCTTCTTCACAATTGAAGCAAAGAAGTATATGCTTATGATCCAATAAATCGACATTGGAAGTCGAATTTAATCCAAGAGGCCTCAAACGCAGCAGAATGTCACTGATTGAAGGTCTTCCGTGAGAGAATTTTCCAATCCGAGCAAACTTGAACGGAGAAGCTAAACAATCAATATCATCGTCTGGGAAGAACATTGTTAGTTCCCCTTTGTGAGCATGGCGATTTTAACGCAATTGCTGCCAATCTAGCCTTGCCAAGAACATCAGCGAAAGATTTAGGCAGAGCTAAGACGAATCCAATGGACGAAGCGGTTACAGTGGTTAGAGCATGGATCGAAGAAAATTCCAAGAGAAAAAGTAGTTGCGAGTGCATATTAGTAAACAAAGTTATTTTGCTCCCCATATTTTAGACTGTATTTGCTTTTATTTTACACCCCACCGTCGATAAATTCCTGTAATTGGTGTTAAAATTTATAATTGAAATGTGCCTTTATAACTAAATAATAATAATAATAATAATAATAATAATATTGGTGGCATCAGTCCAACTCGACCACCACTTCCGACCATTGAACCGACTAGGGTCAGCTGACAAATTTTACGACTGCTCCCTCTTCGAAACATTTGGCGCGGTCTATCCACTCCACCGCCGCCTCCATATCCACCTCCTCCCTCTCTGTTGCCAACGACCACCACAGTATCTTCCTTTGTCCAGACCCAACCCTTTATCTCTCCGCTCTTTCTAAACCTCAAATTCTTTTAAATCTACGGATCCAACAGAGATCTAAACAGACATTATGAATTTAGCCATTTAGGGTAGTGGGGAGAACAGGGATTTGGTTACGGGCAGAGGAGGAAAATTTGAGGCGGCTGTTATGAATTGTCGAGTTTTAAGCTATGGTACACGGGCAAGGTTAAATCGAGAAATGGAGTGGGTATAATTGTCGACAAATGGTGGAAGAAGGACATTGTAGATGTAAAGAGGGTAGGAGATAGGATCCTAGCCCTAAAATTTGTAGTGGAGCAAGACACTTTTAATGTGATCAGTGCTTATGCACCTCAGGTCGGGTGTGAAGAACACCTCAAGATAAAATTTTGGGAGGACTTGGAAGGCTTGATCCAAGATATACCACTTAGAGAAAAGATTTTCCTAGGAGGGGATCTGAATGGGCACGTAGGGAGTTCTTCTGAAAACTATAGGGGGGTACATGGAGGTTATGGCATTGGGGTGGTAAATACAGAGGGAAAATATATCCTTGATTTCTCGTCTGCTTATGATCTTACGGTTGCCAATACATGTTTTAGGAAACGGGAGGAGCATCTCATCACATATAAGAGCGGGGCAACATGCTCTCAGATAGACTTCTTCCTCTTTAGGAAAGGAGATAGAAAGAGTTGTTTGGACTGTAAAGTCATACCTGGAGAGAGCTTGACTACCCAACATAGAGTCCTTGTGATGGATATACGAGTTAATGGGAAAGGGAAGAGAAGGGGCCAAGGTAAGGTTTCAAGGATTAGATGGTGGCATTTGAAGGGTAAAAAACAAAGGATCTTCCAACACAAGGTGCTGGAGGGAGGGTTTTGGGAGGCAAACGAAAGCACAAATGATATGTGGGATAAGGCGGCCGAGGAGATCAGGAAGATAGCTAAAGAGACGCTGGGTGAATCAAGAGGATGTGGACCTAGGGATAAAGAATCTTGGTGGTGGAATGATAGTGTACAAGATAAAGTTAAGGTAAAAAGGAAATGCTTTAAAGCTTGGTCTTTATGTAAGAATGCGGAAAATTGGGAATCTTACAAAGAAGCAAAGAAAGAGACCAAGAAGGCGGTGAGTGAGTCGAGGACTAAAGCTTTTGATGGATTATACCAATCTTTAGGCACCAAAGATGCGGAAAAAGCTATTTACCGATTGGCTAAGGGTCGAGAGAGGAAGACAAAAGACTTGGATCAAGTGAGATGCATTAAGGACGAAGAAGGTAAAGTTTTGGTTAAGGAACAAGACATACAAGAGAGATGGAAGAATTATTTTCACAAATTATTTAATGAAGGTTATGAGATTCTAGCATGTGGAGATGAGCTGGACATGCGAGAGGATGACCAAAATTTCACCTTTTATCGCAGAATTTAAGAAAATGAAGTGAAAGAAGCATTGAAACGAATGGATAGTGGTAAAGCAGTTGGGCCAGATAGTATACCTATTGAGGTTTGGAAGGGTCTAGGGGAAAAAGGCATTGGTTGGCTCACAAGGTTTTTCAACGAGATATTGAGATCAAAGAAGATGCCGGAAGATTGGAGGAGAAGCACCCTAATCCCGATTTATAAGAATAAGGGGGATATACAAAATTGCGCCAATTATAGGGGGATTAAACTCATGAGTCATACTATGAAGTTATGGGAAAGGGTGATTGAGCGGATACTAAGAAAGGAAACCAGCATTTTAGATAATCAATTTGGTTTTATGCCCGGAAGGTCGACCATGGAAGCAATTTACTTGTTGCGGCGTTTGATGGAGCATTATCGGAGGGATCAAAATGACCTACACATGGTTTTCATTGACTTGGAGAAGGCATACGATAGGGTACCAAGAGAGATTTTGTGGAAAGCCCTAGAGAAGAAAGGGGTTAGGATTGCCTATATTCGTGCTATCAAGGACATGTATGAGGGAGCTAAGACTAGTGTGAGAACACATAATGGGTCCACAAAGGATTTTCCTATAACTATAGGATTACACCAAGGGTCAGCTTTAAGCCCTTATCTGTTTACCTTGGTCTTGGATGTACTCACGGAACACATTCAAGAGCCAGCACCGCAATGCATGCTATTTGCAGATGATATTGTCCTGGTGGGTGAGTCCAGAGAAGTGCTAAATAGGAAGGTGGAAACGTGGAGATAAACTCTAGAAGCGCATGGCTTTCGTTTAAGCAGAAGTAAGACAGAATATATGGAATGCAAGTTCTATAAAAGGCGGAGCACTCCTAACTTAGAGGTAAAAGTTGGGGATAATGTCATACCACAAGTCACTCGGTTTAAGTATCTTGGATCCATTATACAAGAAGATGGGGAGATAGAGGGAGATGTAAACCACCGGATTCAAGCAGGGTGGTTGAAATGGAGGAAAGCTTCGGGTGTGTTATGTGATAAAAAAGTACCACTCAAGTTAAAAGGAAAATTCTATCGTACTGCGGTTAGACCAGCGATGTTGTATGGGACTGAGTGTTGGGCGGTCAAAAGCCAACACGAGAATAAACTTAATGTAGCTGAGATGAGAATGCTGAGATGGATGAGTGGCAAGAATAGGAAAGATAGGATCAGGAATGATACCATCAGAGAGGGAGTTGGGGTGGCACCTATTACAGAAAAGATGGTTGAATCTCGACTTAGATGGTTTGGGCATGTAGGGAGGAGACCGGTAGATGCCGTGGTACGGAGAGTTGATAATATTGAGGGAAGCCAAATTGTTAGAGGCAGAGGAAGACCGAGAAAAACTATAGGTGTTGTTTGATCCATGTAGCCGACCCCACCTAGTGGGATAAAGGCTTTGTTGTTGTTGTTGTTGTTGTTGTTATGAATTGTCGAGTAATAGAATTGGGGATTTAGGGTTTGTTCTGCAATGAAGAGGGAAAAGAAGGGAAGATGACAGTCATCCGTCAGTTGTTTCTTTGGGTAGCACAGCTCCATTCTGCCATCAACCCCGACCGACTTCCTTTAAATACCGTTTGGTTTTCAAAACCGACCAAACCAATCCGATTGAGCAGTTTCTGGTCGTTTGGCAGTTCTTCGGTCATACGTCCAAGCCCTTAATCACCATCCAACCAACTCTTTACTCCCCCTCCTTTACCCAAAATACATTTGAATACAACGAAAAAAAAATAAATTCTAGTAGGCAAACTTATACAAAACTATTTTGCACAATGGAAAAAGAAATTTTCAGTCAGTTTCATCACAATACTCATCAAAGATGTACAAGTATGGAACTAAAGGTGTATTTTCATTACTGAACTCTTCTTTTCCTTCTTCAGCTTCGTCACCAGCTAGCTCCTCAGGTATTTTCCAACCCAATTGATGGAGATACACTTTATCATAAGCTTCGATAGTAAGTCCTGATACTATGAACAACTCTACCTCTTCTACAAATCGATCCGTTCTTCCTCCTAAAAATGGTCTAGCTGCCTCAGAGACCAGCCCCTCAAACTCTTGTTGTTTCGTCATCGTTTTTGGTGATTTTGGTTGATAGTTGTGCTCATTTCTGCACCACCACACATAGTAGGTTAAATGGACTTACGTTTGTTTTTCTAATACCATTACTTTGGTGGAATCCTTATCAAATTTATTAGCTTAATTTTCCTTTTTATTGTTTTTCTACTACTCTGCATTAGCCATTTGCAAATTGGATTCACTTTCATAACCCGATGGATATTGAACTGCATTTGTGCACAAAATACTCCCAGTTTGTTGACTATGGAACGACATCATCTGATGACACGTTTTGAAGGCTCAAAATATAATTTCTTTTTTAAATAGAATTAAAAAAGCAATCAAAATGTTTCATTCTTGTTAGTATAAGTATGTAATCCATTACTGTATGTCGATTCATCTAGAAACAGCCCTGGCCCTGGTCATAGGTGTGCGAAAGCCACCAGTAGTAGCATGTCCAAGGGTATTTCATTAAGGTCCATGGATATTTCATTAAGGTTCATATCACAGTCTAGTTTGAATTTCAACTACTATCGAAACATTTTACACACTATCGACTACACTACACTGCTATTTTAACACCAAAGAAATGAAGGGATAAGACCGTAGAGTTAACGTCTGTACCGGATGGACATGACCCTATGGTTCAACACACTTACCCCAAATCATAATTTTAGGTATGTTTTGATTCTGTACACTAAGTTTTGTTTTTTCTTTTCAAATTGCATATGAAATATCTAGGCCAATAACAAATGTAGTATGTTAAACGTACAGTACGCTTTTTTACTTTCACAAAAAGTATGTGTTACGAGTTGTACATTTTTCGGTACATAACTTCAGATGTGTTAGTAAATTTTGTCCCAGGACTTTTAATTACAAATTTATGCACGTTAATTATAACAAAAACTTTGTATACTAATCTGTAATTTAGATGCTAAAAATCGGCAATTTCCCAAAACAAGTCCTCATGTATATAGTATTTTTTTACTTTTCACGAATATATATTAAGGGCCCAACTTTAAGAGTTGGCCTATGGCTCCTAAAATCACAGGGCTGGTCTTGTCTAGAAATCAGAATAACATTAAATTTTAATTGATATATACATAATATGCTAATAGATGTGTACTTATAGTGCCTATATGTGTCACTTTCTGAAAGTCTCATGCTGGCGTAACAATATTTTATATAGGAAAATGAAGATTCAGAACAAAAACTCCAGCTAATTTTAATGGTCAACTCTAATCTCAACCAATTTTATATGTAACCGTTACCTTCTCATCGAGTCAATCACTCCATGTATGTGATGCGCAATAATATCGACATCTTCCTCCTACATATGAAGTAGATAAGGCAGCACGTTACCAATTTTTTTCAAATGCTTTCAAGTGTATAAAAAGGGACATATAGGGCGACAAGCCCACAACTTCAGGAAGTGGCCATTTAATATACTGGTGATATAGTAGTACATTTGAGAGAAGATCAACAACAAATAGCAGACAATTAGATAGTAAATGAAAAAAATGGTTATAATTGTGAGAAGGGGATAAATTTGGTCACAGATTTCGAACCCTGACAATCTACCAATAACATTGAATCTTAGGAACCTAATACGCATATGGGATCTCTATATTCATCTACTATAAGATAACGCCATAGGCCTCTTTTGGTACCCTGTCACTGTATCCAATTTTGAGTTCTTTTTTTTTTTTGGCCCAAAAATTACAAGGATATACATAAAATATAAGATTTGAACAACTGAATCTTACACCCTTAAAGCATCTCCAACACCAAAGTAGCTTGGATACCTTCAAACCATGGACATGTAAGCACCTCTTTCCTATGTGGCATAAAAAATCTTCTTGATCGACGAGTCTTAGAAAAGCATCTCCTATGGGATTGTCTAAGAGATTGTCCATGAATAAGTTCATAAAAAAATGATCAACAATTTTATATGCAATATGGATTTTGTTTGGGGCCTTGATTCATAGTTTTCAATGATAAAAATTTTATAAAATAATAATTTTTATGATAAAATTTAAAATATTAAAAAGCTTGAATAACAGAAGTGGGTAGACAAAAAATATGACGTGGCATTTGGACATTTTCTAAGAAACCTTCCAAAAGTAGAGGGTCACCTTCATAACGACTATTTGTAATTTTGCCATGGTTACCGGTATGTATAGAATAGGTTTTGTAAACGTCATAAAAATTGACAAGTCATGCTGCAACCACGGCATGTGTGCCGTATATACTTGATCCAAGGTTTGTAACTTCCAAAGCTTAACACAATGGAATTTGAAGGAATCCTAAAATTGATCACTGTTGAAATTTAATTTTCATTAGAGATTATCATGGTTTCCATTAGCTGCAATGGATTTGGTCTAAAAGTTACATTTGTATTGCTTAATCAAAGGTTTAATATAATGAAAAGATCCCACAATCAAACACTATATATTATCGATGACGGGAAAAATGTATGCAATATATATGTGTGTGTGAACTGTGAACAAAAATAGTAGCAATTAACAGATTAATCTGCAAACCTGAATTAAAGCCTGAATTTCCCTTTTCAACCAGCTCAACAGCCATCGATTTGGCTGAAGATATTTACAGGATTTCCAGTACCGCGATACATTGAAAACACCACTTAAGGTACCTGTTCAATTAAAAATTGATGGAAAAAGATAAATAAAGGTCATACGACAAGAAGCGGCCCAGCACAAAGACAACAGAACCTAATCAATTAAATTAAAAATAAGGTGGAAATACCTGATTTGATGTAGTAGCACTGTAATCTATACTTGTGTACTTTTGAAAAGAAAACGCTGCATATGTCATTGTAAAAGAATTGAGTAAAACAATATTATTTTCAGATATGGCAATTCAGGTTTAGGAAAAAAGATCATTTGACCATAATACCTATTTCTAGAATCTTGGTTGATATAATACTGTTGGAAAGAACTTCCGTCGTAATCGTGTATAATAGAAAAATTGTCTATCTGCAAGTTTGACACATGATACAGTTAAAAGCCTGAAAACCCAAAAGCACTCAAAAGCAAAAAGAGGAAAAATGAATATGAGGAAAATAGTAAATAGACTTGGCGATGCAAACGAAAGTTTAGCTATAAATCTAACTTTTCTAACAAGAGTAACTAAAATGCGTTAATATTTATGTAAGAGTTATCAATGTGCTAAGATGCAGCATATCCCCGTAAATTTGTATACGCAGACGGTAGCTATCCCTGCCACCAGTAAAGTACTTTGATCAGCCCCTTCTCAAGACGCCACTACCCCCAAGAAAAACTTATGATACCAAACTATAAAACGCAAAATTATAAATTAAAGGTCAAATCATATTTTTGCTTTGCAATGCTATCAATTTTTGTTCATCAGCAGAGCCCAAATTGAAACTATTTTTCCATTAATGACATTGAGGAGATTGATGGGTATTGGATTTTGTGATAGAAGAAAATAGCAAATCTCAAAAACTTGTTTAGCTTGTTCAACAGACATAACCAGGTAAATTTGAAAATTGGAATAGGTAAAAGCAATGTCATTTACTTTTTCGTCATGGTTGCACAGTTCCAAAGGGTCTTCTCTATGACGCAGTGATTTCATGGAACTAACCAACAAATCCAAAATGCACACAAATTGTCCACTGATTCACATCAACTCATCAATCCAGTATCCAGCATTATTAATTAAATTTCTTGTAGGATTCTTGGAAAATCTTAAAGGATTCAAGAAGAATCCCAAAATAAACTAAGGGTACAGTACGGATACAATAGAGAAAGAGAGAGAGAGAGCATTGGTCTTAGCAAAAGCAATAGAAATTGGATAAGCTACGTCGGGTAACACATTCGAATATTTTATACTACCATATTAATATGCCACTATTTTTTAGGACAAGGGGTTTAGAAATGAACAAATGATGGCATGGATATCACACTAACCAACAAATTCAATAAGGGATATAATTCTTCTTAATAATAAGGGATACGCAGTGGCACCAATTAGTATAAAGATTTAATAGAAAACAAACCTTGCAAAGAGGACACTTCACAGAGGCAGCAGGACGAGAATTCTTACTAGAAACCACATTGGTCCAATGAAGAATGCATTTGTGTTAGAAAATTTATATTTTCTAATTTATGTGGGCAACATATTATAATATTTCAATTATATTTGCTATTTAATTAATGAGCTAATTTTTAGTGGTCTAATTAATTTTTAGTTAAACTCATAGACTACTCAAATAAATGTGGGCCAAATGTGTAGATACCTCGTATGGGCTTATTAGGGTTTAATGGGAACTCTAATTAGTTTGTATATGAAGTTGATATTAGGGTTATTGTCCCCAATACACCAAATCAAAATACGGCTCCCTTCTCCCCATCTGGAAGAGAACCAAAAATACCCATCAAGACACTAAAGAGATTTGGTTGAGGAAGACCACGTACCCGCTTGATCCGTGCTGTTATTGTGATCGATCGCATTCCGCATTTGTTTGTCATGGATCCAGGTACGCGGTTTAATTGTGTTTTACTTAGATCTTGATGATTTGACATGTTGACTTAAGTGATTTAATTCCAACAAGTGGTATCAGAGCACCTTCATGTTGAATCATTAAAAATTTTAGATGTATTATGTATTAATTATAAGGTTGATCCTACAGTAGCTTGTTCAATTTTGTGAATTTAATTTATATATATATATATTCGGTTACAGTCGAATCAAGCTGCGGCCAATTTCGATTTCAGAGTGCGGCATACAACTGGTTTAAAATAAAATAAAGAAAGGGAGGGTTGCCGCAAAGGACAATAGATTTCATATATATATATATATATGAGTTTGATTTGATTAAAGTAACTTTATATATATACATATGCACAGTACGATTTGATGTTGTTTGAGCTTCCTCTTGTTGAGTTTTTTTTTTATTATTATTATTTGGTAGGGGAAGGCTTTAATGTGTGTTACTATCAATAGTTATTTGAAAGGGGATTCGACAGACTGAGAATGCCAATTTAACCATTTAGTTTTGTGATTTGACCGAGGGCACTCAATATGTTATTTTATTTTCTTCGTTGCAACAGTAAATTTGTTTTAAAGTATATATATATATATATGTATATATGGATCCAATTCATGCCAAATTGATTGTTTATATATATTAAAGAAAAGTTACATATTAAGGAAGGTTTTGGGATCTTTGTACAACTTGCAGTGTATGCTCCTACATTTTTATTATGTGACCTTATACATATATATACATATGAGGTATTTTTAAAAAAGTTTAATTTTATATATGTTATGTGTACATATATATAAATTTCAGATATATATGCATTATGTAATACATGTATATATTTTTTTTAATTTAATTACTATTTATTTAAGATATTAATGTTTATATATATTTATGCAAATAATAATTGGCCCAAAGGAAAGTTATTATTTGGCCAAATAATAGATATTATTTTTTCTCGATATTTGTGTGGTTATTATTTATGCATTTAATAATCGGCCCAAAGGAAGGTTATTAATTGGCAGAATAATAAACACACATGCGAGAATAAATGTGTGATAATTGTCAGGTTTTCATGTGAGCAATAAGTCAGTCCAAAGAAAGGCTTTTTGTTTGACAGAAATTATTATCAACATTTGATTCTTGTATTGAAAATACTTATTACAGTCTTGTTTGGGCACGAAAGCGCTAGACTGTCAGTAATCCAAAATTGCAGTACTCGTCAATGTGGGAAATATAAGGTTTATGCTTTGCAAATCTCATTTATACAGAAAATCTTTTATTTTTATTTTTTATTATAAGGAAGCGAAGCACAAATTGTCTGATATTTTGAAATAGATGAATTGAATCGATAAGTTGCTAAAGTAACCTCTATCCCGTAAATTTATTTATTTTAGAATATTAAGATGTGTGTAATTGTTATTTATGTGAATAATAATCGGCCCAAAGGAAGGTTATTGTTTGGCCGAATAACATGTACACTTGTGGTAATAAATATAATATGACAATTAAGTTTTTCATGTGAATAATACGTCGGCCCAAAGGAAGTCCTATTATTTGACAGGATTTGTTATTTATATTTGATTACTGCGTTGAGATGACCAATTACAAGTTGATGTTTTTGTCCAAAGACAAAATATCAATGTTGTGCTAGGTATCTTGTGATGGGACCCACTATTGATAATTTGGATAATTGTGTCATTTATATATATTGCTTGTTAATATGTTATGACATTTATATTAATTGTAAGCTTGTAATTTTTATAATTTGTTCTCTATTCAATTTTAAGTTATGCTTTATATATCTGCCAACATAAATTCAGTATCGGTGCTTAACGATACAAATTTTAAGAATTGGAAATAGAACGCTTCTATTCCAAGAATTTTTGGGGCTTTATGAGAAAAATGCTACTTAGTTCCTTAAAGAAATTATATAAATATTTTGCCAAAACAAAAAGGCTGAAACAAGCAACCTTTTGATTAGTCTTGTTTCAATAAGGTATAAGGAAAAGGAACATAAGGGAAGTACATTATGAAAATGTTTAATATCGCTTTCAAACTAAAGGCACTAAAGTTAGGGTTATCTAATGACTTGCTCATGCATCAAGTTCTTTATTTCTCTTCCCGCACAATTCAGTTAGTTTACAATGAGTTAAAATACTCATAAGGATAAATTAATGATCTCTTAATGAGCTCATATTTTACAGTGTGCAAGAAGAATAAAAGATTTAGCGATAAAAGACAGTGGTTACTCATCTAGCAAACACCTCTAAAGGATAAAGGATAAAGGATGAAAATTAAAAAGCTGCAGTTAGAACAACACTATAGTAATCGCAAAAGAAACATGATAAAGAATTTGTCAGTTAATTTTGTAAGAAAGATAGACGTAGTAATGTTTCAAATACGTCATTTGGCGTGTAAAGTAGGATATACCTTTCATTATGGTTTGGTCGGTAGTTAGTTTAACTTATGTACATGTGATTACTTTGTGAGTAGACTTTGGTGACACTACTCACCTAAGTGTGTTTAGAGGTTATATGTGGAGCCAAAAGCCAATTGATGTTGAAATATTCATCTATCAGGGCAGTGGCGAAACAGTTACAGTTGAGGTTTTAAGGAATTTTAAGTTATCATTAAAGACTAATTACTTTTGAATTTGGGAGAGACTTATATGGTATTGTCATTTAGACATAATTTCTATTTTTATTTGGACAAATACGGTTATTACTATTCATTTAAAAATAATAAAGTTAAGTCTTTTACAAAATTCAAATATTTTGCTACTATTTCTTTAATTGATAACTTATAATCGGATACAACCACCTCATATAATGAGACCTTATAAATTGATTCACGTGATTGATAGGAAGCTATCTTCGTCGCTAAAAATAGCTTGATCAAAAATCCTTATGTACCTACAAAATATATTAGTAACGTAGATAGTATTAGTAAGGGGTCAAATCCACGGGAGTTGTTTATGAATCAATGAAAACAAAATTGAGAAAATAATAGATTTAGAATAAAAACCATTCTTTTTTATCTTTTAGAAATGTTTACTTTTTTTTTAAGAACAATTTTAATACTAATAAAATGTAATAAAAGTGGAGAAAGTTGTTTTGGAGAAATAAAGTGTAGGGATTTCAAGAGTTAAGAATCCACCACCAAATTATCAATGGATCTAGAATAATATATTATTGCACATATATACTCAAAATAAATTATATACTAGTTTGATTAAATGGAATCACCTATGGTATGTAGAGTGAACCCAAAAGCTAACCAAATAGTATTTGACAATTTATTTGTTTATAAGAGATTTTTCATTTCAAGATCTATATTTTCTTCTTTTAGAAATAATAATAATACAAGGTTGTCACTCACTTACATTAACATTAAAGAACTAGAAGATAAATTTGGAAAATAAAATGAACTTAAGAAAATCCTATGGTATGTAGCTCATCTCTTAAGTCAAGTATAAAAACCAAAATGGGATCACCTATGGTATGTAGAGTGATCCAAAGATCTTATTTAAGAAAGATCACAAATGAGTATATTTATGCAATATTATAAAACTCTAAATCACAAATAAAAATGAGGCTTCATCTCTCCCCTTGAAAGGGAGATTAGCCTTCCATAAAGATAGAAGAACAAAATAAATAATAAAATAGCTCCTTAAATATCTCCAAATATGTGAGTAAAAGAATTTCTCTTAACACTCTACAATATTGTCTTCTTCAACAAAATGAAACAATAATACAAGAAGAAGAAAAATATGTAGCACTCAAATATTTTCTCTCTCTACAACAAGCTCTCTAGAACAAGCTTTCCTCCTTCTTTCAAAACTCTCGTGTGGTGTTTTTTTCTCTTGGCCAACAATGAATGAATATATGTGTGAAAATGAGAGAGGAACATAATCACGAAAAGTAGACAATGGGGTGAGGGGGTGTAAGAGAATAATAGACTTTTGTCTAAAGAGTGGGGTGTGTAAGAGAATAATGTGGACATTGTCTAGGTAATGGAGTGTTGGGTTATGGGTTGAGAGATTAAAAAATATGAGAGTGGGCACACACACATTTGGGATATTTTTCTCTTTTTTTTTCTTTTGCTGCCGGAATTTTGCATTGCAATTTCGGATCTGAAGATGGACGAATTTGGAAAAGTGTTAAACTGGAAAGTTGTAGCTCTTGAAATTCTCTTGATTTTAGGCTCAAGAAACACATGATTCGGAGTTCCGAGCAAAACGTTATGCTTTAAAAACTATCCGAGCAACTTTAAGTGTCCTGTCTCACATATTCAACAAAGTTAAGCATTTAATTATATCAATTGAGACAAGAACCTGCAAAACAACTAAATGTCAACATTTAGATAACATAATGCAATTTTTGACACTTAAATTTCAGCATTTGGGGAATTAAAAATAACAGTTTTGTGTGCTTATCAGTGATACAAAGCATAAATTAACTGGTAAGAATTCTTCCATGTTATGGTACAAGCATTTGGGATAAATCTCTAAATAGAGAATTAAGAGACTTGTGAAATTCTTAAAACCCCTTGATTTAACATATTTTAAAATCTGTATTTAATGTGTAAAGAGGGAATGGACAAACATAAGGAAACTATGTGCCATAAGGAATTCAATTGTCTTAGAACTAATTCATGATGATATCTGTGAACTGTTCTATACAGCCTTCTGGAATGGTTAACAGTATTTTATTATGTTCATGATAGTTATTAAGGGTACCTATATTTAATTAATGAGAAGTCATAATCCTTAAATGTTGTTATGACTTTCATAGTCGGAGTTGATAATCAACTAGGCAAGAAAGTTAAGGCCGTGAAATCTGATCGTGGTGGTAAATACTACGGTAGATATAACGGATAAGGTAAACAACGTTCTGGACCTTTGTGAAATTCCTAGAGAAATGCAAAATTGTTTCACGGTACACCATGCTAGGTAAACTTAGTATGAACAGTGTTGCTAAGAGATAAAATAGAAGTATAAGGATATGGTAAGGAGCGTGATTAATCATTCTTCTCTACCATGATGACTCTAGGAAGAAACACTTAAGACTACAGCATATTTTTTAAGCAGTGTTATATCAAAGTAGTTCCTAAAATAAGTTTTCCATATGTGATAAGGCCATAAAGAAAAGAAATTGGACTCAATATAATAAGCTGCTACTTTGTTAGATATACTGAAAGATTGAGAGATTATAAATTTTATGATCCCTTGAATAAATCCTTTATTAACGAAAAATGTCAAATTTCTTGAGATTATTGAGTTGGAGGGGGAAGATAAAGTTGGAAACATTGTCTTTGAAAATGAATTTATTCAAATTTCATGTACCGCTATTGACAATGATTATGATCAATTTTTTGACATTATTTCAAATGCAAATAAGGATCATCAAGACAATGTTAAAAAACTTCATATATAGCAAACTCAACAATCTCAAGAAGAAGTTAAATTAAAGAAATTCATTTATGGCCTTAAGGAAGTTTTCCGTCAATGGTATTACATATTTCATCAAGTTGTTATCTCGTAAGGTTTTAAGGTAAATCTGATTGATGATTATGTATATCATAAGTTTAGTGGGAGTAGTCTTGGTATTTTATGTTGACAATATCTCTTTTGTATTAGGAATATAGGTACATCGACATTATTGTCGGGTATCTTAGGGTTTTCACGAAAGAGATACATCGAAAGAATTCTTACCAGATTTGGCATGAAAGATTGTCATTCAGGAGATACTTCCATTGTTAAAGGAGACAATTTATGTCACAACAAGTGCCCCAAAATAAAGTTGAAAAAGAAAGAGATGCAAAAGATTCCTTATGCATCAGTTGTAGGGAGTCTGATGTATCATAAAGTATGTACGCATTTGGGTTTAGCGTTCATAGTAAAGATATTTGGTAGATATTTAAGTAACCTTATGATATATCTTTGGAAAGCAGCCAATTAAAAGGTTATACGGTATTTAAAGGGAACAAAAAAGATTATATACTTACGTATCAAAAATCAAATCAGTTGGAGATCATATGGTATTCTGATTTTGATTTTTTGGATGGGATGTAGCCGCAAAATTTTGTCACTAGGCTGCGAATTGTAAATAGTGTCGAAAGACCATTAAAGATATTTTGTGACAATAATTGATTGTGCTATATTCGACAACAACAGAAATTTTTTCGAAAATCTAAAGCACATAGATATTAAGGTTTTTTGTTGTTAAAAAAGGAGTTCAGAGTTGTCGTGTCTATAGAGCATATAAGTACAAACTCCATGATTACGGATCCGTTCACTAAAGGCTTAACACATAAGGTATTTCATGAGTATATTGCTTATTTGGGTTTTGTGTTACCTGATAAAGTGCTGGATTAGTGGGAGTTTATATCCTAGATACTCTTTTATTTAGACCCATATTTTCTGCAGAATAAAGAAGATGGTTTATTTTCGTCTTAACTCTGAATATTTATTTTATTTCCTTCTATTGTGGTTTAACATAAAGTTTGGACGGTTAATGTTGATCTCATTAAAGTTGGGCCATTTGGAAATAGGCATGTCTAAGATCACATTGCATGTAATTTCCATGCTACTCATCCACATTTGATCTATGTTATTAAGTGTATTAGTATGGTGATAATCGTGGTTTAGTCACGATCTTAGTGTGATAAAAGCTGCGGTGATTCCATTACTCGTACATGAGATAGACCAGATTGTTGAAGGAGAAGTCTAAGGATAAATAGCATACGGATGCGCGCTTAAAGAATTCAGTGATATAATTGTTTCCGGAGTAATATGTAGCCCAAGTGGGAAATTGTTAGAAAATTTATATTTTCTAATTTATGTGGGCAACATATTATAATATTTCAATTATATTTGCTATTTAATTAATGGGCTAATTTTTAGTGGTCTAATTAATTTTCAGTTAAACCCATTACTCAAATAAATGTGTGCCAAATGTGTAGATACCTCATATGGGCTTATTAGGGTTTAATGGGAACTCTAATTAGTTTGTATATAAAGTTGATATTAGGGTTATGGTCCCCAATACACCAAATCAAAATACGGCTCCCTTCTCCCCATCTGGAAGAGAACCAAAATACCCATCAAGACACTAAAGAGATTTGGTTGAGGAAGACCACGTACCCGCTCGATCCGTGCTGTTATTGTGATCGATCCTCGCATTCCACATTTGTTTGTCATGGATCCAGGTACGCGGTTTAATTGTGTTTTACTTAGATCTTGATGATTTGACATGTTGACTTAAGTGATTTAATTCCAACAATTTGAAGCAAAACTTATCTGCAAAAATGTTAACAGTAAGGTCGCTGCTTAAATACCAATTGAATAGTATACACACAGACTGGCTTATACGAACAACTATGTTCTCAAGTCTCAACCCCTAGGTCAACCTTGGGGCTTATTTACCCGCAGACTTTCATGAGAAAGGCCACATGAAACCCTATGCAAAATAATAAATAAATGAATTACAACAATAAACAAACATGGGACTTGAATAAAAAAACCAGATGTATTTTCATGAATGCCAATGAAAGAATACTCATTTGTTGTTGAGATAACTATCCATATTTATTATTAGAATTAGTTTAACTGCATGTATATCTAGTATATTCTATATTTGTATGTTATTTAGTTAGGCTATTTTTAGTAAGTCTAAATTTGGCAGTAGTTAGCTCATGTATATATCTCCTTGTAAAACATCAGATTAATCATCAATTCAAGAATTATCTATTCTCTTCTTCAATTCTATTCAGTTCTTTATTTTTCATGGTATCAGAGCAAGGTTATTGCCGATTCTCTTGATTCATTGCCAAGCTACATTTTACTTTCTCGTGTAGTTCATCTCGTTCGTCATCATGTCTTCATCAACAAATTCCGGTACTGATCCAGCCACAATCACTGCCATTTCGGACCCGTATTTTCTCCACCATTTTGATAATCCCGGTCTGGTCTTGATCTCGAAAACACTCAACGGGGACAACTACAGTGGTTGGAAAAGGGCTATGACCCTCGCTTTGAATTCCAAACATAAACTGGGCTTTATCAACGGCTCGATTACTGCTCCTGTCAAAGAAACCAATCTGGAACTTCATGGAAAGTGGTCACGTTGTAACGACATGGTCCACTCTTGGATTCTCAATACGCTAGACCCGGAAATTGCTGACAGCGTCATCTACTACCCGACCGCTCAGGAAGTGTGGGAAGATCTTAGCGAAAGATACCCTCAAAAGAATGCGCCTCGTATTTTCGAAATCCAAAGAGACATAGCCTCTTTCTGCCAAGAGCAGCTTTCCGTCTCAACTTATTTCACGAAACTCAAGGCTCTTCAAGATGAACTCGCAGCTCTTGATCCCATCCAAGGTGCTCAAGCTGAACAACAAAAAATGATGCAATTTCTGATGGGTCTCAATGAGTCTTTTCAAGCCATACGAGGTCAGCTACTTCTCATGACTCCGCTCCCCACAGTTCGTCAGGCCTTCGCATCAATTTCGCAAGAGGAAAAGCAGAGAATGATGTGTGCTCCAACCAATAGACCTGATAGCGCCTCTGCCGTGGCTGTCACCACTGTTTTGGCTGGCCGAAACACTAGCCGCCGTGACCAACGCTCACCGAGCCGTCATGACCAGCACTCACCTTCAACTCCAACTACACGCGATTTTTCATCACGATATCAGCGTAATGGGCAGCATGATCAGCGCCAAGGGGGAGCAGTCCGTTCCACTCAATTCGATTCGCGCACAGGGAGCGGTAATCACAATTTATGTCTTGAAAATTCAGAAAGGAGGAGGCCCCAGTGCACATACTGTCACCAATTGGGTCACTGGGTACAGAATTGTTATGAATTACATGGGTACCCAACGGGTCATCCAAAAGAAGATTCTCCTAAACAAGCTATCATTAATAATGTTGCTAATTCTAGCCCATCCATCTCTATATCCGAGGACCAACTTAAGCAGCTGTTGTCCCTCATCGATCATCAAAAAGAGCCTTCCAGTCCTAAAATTAATGCCGTAGCCAAGTCAGGTTTGTTCCCCGTCGCCTCTCGCAATTGGATCATCGGTAGCGGGGCGACGGATCACATTACCTCATCACCCAATTTATTCCATAAAATTAAAAATCATCCATTACCATTTATATCACTGCCTAGCGGTGAAAGAGCAAAAATCAGTGGGCAAGGAAAATTTCCTTTGAATTCCGTATACTATCTTCATAATGTTTTATCCGTACCCACTTTCAAAGTCGATTTAATTTTCGTCGGTCATTTAACTCATAACCTAAATTGTTCGATAACTTTCTACCCTCATTGGTGCATTTTGCAGGATCTGGCAACGAGGAAGATGATTGGTTTGGGTAGACAACGAGGCGGACTATATTATTTAATGGCGATAGCGACGAGACAATTATCCTTCACCACTTCCTCACCTCCAAACCGACCTACGTGCAACCTCACCACATCCACCGACCTTTGGCATCGCCGCCTTGGCCATACTTCATCTCCTTGTTTAAGTTTTATCGCTAAGAATTTTTTACATTTTCCCGTTGTTAAAAATAATGTTTGTCCTACATGCCCTCTGGCCAAACAAACCTGCTTTCCTTTTTTTTCTAGTACTATTTCTACTTCTCATCCTTTTGAAATAATACATTGTGATATTTGGGGTCCATATCGCCACTCTTCTCTCACATGCTCTCATTATTTTCTTACTATTGTCGATGATTACTCTCGTTTTACATGGATATTTTTAATGCGCCATAAAAGTGAAGCACAATCACTTATTAAACAATTTTTTAATTATGCTTTCACTCAATTTACTACACGCATTAAAACCTTTCAAAGTGATAATGGAAGTGAATTTTTGTCACTTCATTTCTTTTTTAATGATAACGGTATTAATTTCCACCATAGTTGTATTTACACGCCTTTATTCTAAACCTCCCTCATATTCCCACCTTCGTGTTTTTGGTTGTTTAGCTTATGCTACCAATGTTCACCCTACTCACAAATTCGATTCGCGTGCCATCCCATCCATTTTTATTGGCTACCCACTCAGGCAAAAGGGTTACAAACTTTATAATTTATCCACCAAAAAAATCTTTACTAGTAGAGATGTCAAGTTTCATGAAGACATTTGTCCTTATGCCACCAAGCCTACCATTACCTTTCATTCTCCTGGGCCAACCCACTCCTCTTGCCCCCTTCCCTTACCTATGGACCTTTCTTTTGACAACCCATATACTGAACCACCACTTGACCCATCACTTTATCCCTTACATCCTAAAATCATACACACGTATCAACGTCGTTCCAAGATCCCTAACCCAATCAATCCGCAGCCTCCTACCGCAGCGTCCCTGCTTGCCACAATGCTTGACCTATCACAGCCATCACCGGCAGTGCCTACTCCTCCATCGCCGGCGCAACCCTCTGTCACTCTCCCTGACGCACCTTCCCCAGCCCCTGTCCTCCCTCAATCAGACCCCCCTCGTCGTTCTAGTCGTCGCATCAATCCACCGGCTAACTTGCGTGATTATTTTTGCTCCGCTATTTACCCTGACCACTCATCGGCCTTGTCTCCAGGTCTCACCAAAGGTACTCGCTATCCTCTCTCTCGTTATATATCCTATCACCGTTATTCCCCTGCGTATCAGTCTTTTATTTCACAGATTAGCTCTCTTGCCGAACCGTCCTCCTATTCTGAGGATGCCACCCATCCCAAATGGCAGGCCGCTATGCATTATGAGTTACAGGCTCTTCAGGCTAATGGGACTTGGTCTCTTACCCCACTACCTACCGGCAAGACACCCATTGGTTGTCGTTGGGTGTATAAAATCAAACGTCGGACTGACGGGTCTGTTGAACGTTACAAAGCCCGCCTGGTTGCCAAGGGTTTTACTCAATTAGAGGGTGTTGACTACCATGACACCTTCTCACCAACGGCCAAAATTGCAACTATTCGTTGCTTGCTTGCCATCGCTGCTGCCCGTAGGTGGTCCCTCTACCACTTGGACGTCAACACGCATTCATTCATGGCGACCTCCAAGAACAGATTTATATGTCTTTGCCGCTCGGACTTCAGCGACAGGGGGAGGAGCACTTACTTTGTCGCCTCCACAAATCCCTTTACGGTCTCAAGCAAGCCTTCCGTCAGTGGTTTGCTAAGTTTACCGAAGCTATTCGTGTCGCCAGTTATACTTAGTCCCGAGCTGATTATTCGCTATTTACCAGACGACAAGGCAAGTCATTCACAGTCCTCTTAATATATGTCGATGATATTATAATCACTGGTAACAATTCTCAAAGTATCGAAGAAACTAAAAGATTTCTGCATGGCAAATTTCATGTTAAAGATCTTGGCAATTTAAAATATTTCCTTGGCATTGAGGTTGCTTCTTCTAAACATGGGATTTTTATTTCTCAACGAAAATATGCCTTGGAAATTATTAAAGATGTAGGGTTATTAGGTGCGGCTCCTATCGATACGCCTATGGAGAGAGGGATAAAATTATCTGACAAAGGCGAATATCTCAAGGACCCTAGCTGTTATAGAAGATTAATTGGATGACTAATTTATTTAACAGTTTCACGGCCTGATATTACCTACGCCGTTCATGGTCTTAGCCGATTCATGCTCCAACCAACCAAAGGTCACATGGAAGCAGCACTTCGTGTGGTACACTATCTTAAAAATGCTCCAGGCCAAGGACTCCTTTTCTCATCATCTAATGACTTCAAAATAAGAGCATATTGTGATTCGGATTGGGCGGGTTGCCCCCTTTATTGTGTCTTCCTTGGGCCATCTTTAATCTCTTAGAAATCGAAGCGACAAAAAATCGTATCTCTTTCGTCAGCTGAGGCAGAATATCGGGCTATGATGGGCACATGTTGCGAGTTAACTTGGTTTCATTATTTACTTAATGATTTGGGCATAGTTCATCATGAACCTGCCATATTGTATTGTGACAATAGAGCAGCCTTACACATTGCATCCAATCCCGTCTTTCATGAGCGTACTAGGCATATTGAGATGGACTGTCATTACATAAGGGACAAAATCCAAGACGGTTCTATCATCACTAGACATGTAAATTCGGGTCATTAATTGGCAGACGTCTTAACCAAGGCTTTGGGAAAAGACCACTTCGTCCCTATGATACGCAAGTTGGGATTGCCTGATATCCACTCTCCAACTTGAGGGGGAGTGTTGAGATAACTATCCATATCTATTATTAGAATTAGTTTAACTGCATGTATATCTAGTATATTCTATATTTGTATGTTATTTAGTTAGGCTATTTTTAGTAAGTCTAAATTTGGCAGTAGTTAGCTCATGTATATATCTCCTTGTAAAACATCAGATTAATCATCAATTCAAGAATTATCTATTCTCTTCTTCAATTCTATTCAGTTCTTTATTTTTCATTTGTATCCACTCAAAACAAAATACATTCAATACAGTTGAACGTAGACTACAATATCACCACTGTTACAAAAAGCACTAGGTGGAATGTGGACGGTAGGAGGACGCCTAGCGTCTTGAGCACCTAGTTGTTAGGGGGCCAATTATTTATTTATATCACTTTAAAACATAATACTATAGGAAATCATTCACTAACCAAAACATTTCACATAATTTAACCATAAAAAAATAAAAAAAAAAATTAAGTTTCGAGACAAAGAAGAGTGAAAAGCCTCTTCCATCTTGAGTAGTTACCGCCTAGTGCCTCAAAGGGGGCAAGGCAGCCCTAACCGGGGATTTTTAGAAGAATGTGAATCAAAACCTACTTCTATGCATGGAAGATGAAGAACCACCAACAAAATTGCACACATGAATTGAGAAGGGTACACAACATATTCAAGACCAAAACGGGAAGACATAATGTTATTTGTGTTAATATAAGCCAAGAACTTAAAATGTCCTCCTACAGATTTATTTTACTGAAATGCAAACTAAACTGGTCTACATTGCATAAAACATATTGGGAAGCATGTAGAAACACTCAATGAAGAACTAACTGTAATTTGTGTTAATATATGCTGAGAATCTTAAAAATGTCCTATTCAAGATATATTTTATTGAAATGCAAACTAAACTGGAATACATTGCATAAAATAAAATGTAATATGCTTGATCTATAATCATCTATTGCCATATTGGGAAGCATGTAGCAACACCCAAAAGAAAAAGGGCTTTCCTATGTAAAAAGAAATATGGAATAAACTCGCACCAGTTTACATACAGAGATTGGTCTAGATCTGAATATATGAAACTAGACATCTCTTTCCGTATTGTGAAAGTCAAAAAATACGGGATCACTGGAGTTGACATATTGGGTAGCAAATGTACCATGTTTGGGGTTGGTGCATCCATTTTGCAGTACGCATGCAGGGGTATTTCACAAATTGAGGAACATCGTTCAAGGCATGTTCAGCTTACTAGAGAGACACAGATAATAGTAATATACGATTATCATTTCAATCCATATTTAGAAAATTAACATCTCTTTCCATATTGTGAAAGTCAAAAAAATAGGGGATTGCTGGAGTTGTCGTTTTGGGTAGCAAGTGTTCCCTGTTTGGGGTTGGCACACCCAAATCGCAGTACATAGGGGTATTTCACAAATTAAGCAAAATTGTTCAAGGCATGTTCAACTTATTAGGGAAACAAAGATAATAGTAATATACGGTTATCCTTTCAATCCATGTTCAAAAAATGAAAATCTAGTAAACTACTGTCAAAGGTAAAAGTTTGTTATAGCGTCCTCGCTCGTGTAATTGTCGGCTTTTGCTGACCTGTAAAACCAAGAGGCAACTAGTAAGAGATGATATATAGTAATTTAAGGTTCAGTCTGCCTCATTTGATGACTATGTGCCAAACTCTCAATTGAAATAATGTACATCTTTGGGCATGTGAAGCTATAGTGTTTTACAAGGCTATGCGCCATGTTGGAGAATTGTCATGAGGTCAAGGCCTATGAAAAACTATGAAGGAAGCCTAAAAAACACCTTTTTGGGATTGTTGCAACTTGCATGCTCCGTGCAAGGGTCCTTGAAGCACAATATGACAGTCCAAAAAATTCAAGGCAAACAGAGAGGGATAAGGACTTTTAAAAGAAAATAGGACTTGGACATCTAATAAAGCACCAACTTCACTATGAATGATGACATATGAATTGGCACACTGAAACTCTTCTTGTTATAATTCTTGTTAAAGAGCACGATATACATTGTTGGCCCACTACCTAATAACTTAAGCTTTTGGGAGAGATGGTTCCTTAAATGGTATCAATATGCACATTGTCGTTTGTGTACAAAATGCACCTTAGCTTTCATTTGTCTTTCCACATGCGAGTGGGGTCGCATGTGAGGGGAAGTGTTGAAGAGCATGATATACATTGTTGGCCCAATACCAAATAACTTGAGCTTTTGGGAAATATGGTTTCTTATAGTTCTCTTAAATATAACTTTTACTTATGTCACCTTTTATTTTAACAATGAAATATGACAACTTCAACCAAAATAGGCACCTTCTTTTCTTTTCTTTTTTTGATAGGAAAAGAAATTTCATTGACGGAGTGATTACATAGGGAGGACAAGGAGTCCACAATGGTGAAAAGAATGACAAAATAAAAATCGGAACACATTCATCCATAAAAGACCTCCAGCCAATCCAGCAGAATTTATGATAATGAAAGACCCCTAAAAGCACCCCCTATAGAAGTCCAGAGAGATCTAAGGAAGATCCACTCTATACCATATAAGCTCAAAAGAAGAACTCTGGTTTCTCAAAATCCTTGCAGTCCACCAAACACAAATTAGCTAGATGACATTAAACATGATACCATGCCATAAGACTGTGCTATTGTCACCCGAAAGATAACCACTGATGGTGTCAAAATCTAGAAATATATAATTAACCAATCAATAAGCAAATATCGGTGAATAAAAAATAAATACGGCACAATGATGAACACATGACTTTTTTTTAAGGTAGGTTCCCCCAGTAGCGCTTATGCTATTCCAGTGGTACGTCCTCCTTTCGTGTGTGCTTGAGTTGTATTAGCTCAAAGACGATCAATTTGGATGATAATACAAGCTACCAACTTCTCTCTCTATAATTTCCTTAATTATATTTAAAAGTATAGAATTAGGATTACAAATATTTCAACAGAATAAATAATAAAATGTGTAAGAGAGAGAGTGTATAAGGGTTGCTGGTATTTTTTGGGGTATGAAAATAGAGAGTATATGACCCTTCTATTTTTCGGGGTATAAAAAGAGAGGGTATAAAACCCTTCTATTTCTTCTTAGATTGGCTTGTATTTATTTTGCCAAAGGCTTTATATCTCTTGGATGAGATGGATGGATCTTGGATGAGAAGGATGGTGTTGGATGAGAAGAATTATGTTTTTTGGTGTGGTTTGAATGAATGAATGAAGGGGGTATTTATAGGTAAAATCTAGAATGGTAAAAAAGTAAATTTGATGAAGATGAGGGGCAAAAAGGTAATTTTACAAAGGTGAGCGGATGTAAGTGGAATTTGAGTGGAAGTTAATGGAGGTGAGTGGAATTTGAGTGGAGTTGAGTGGGATTTTAGTGGAGGTAAAAATTGAGATTTTACCGGGGGTAAAAATAGGATTTTATCGGGGGTAAAAAATGTTGAATGACCTTGGTAGGCCAATGGTAAAATTAGTATTTAACCTCATCAATTGCCCCCTATCCTTTATTTTTATGCTGAAAGCTGAATGTGAAGGATAAATGTTTTTGTCGGTCAAGTGGTCCGGCTCAAAGCTAAGGTGTGAGAGCGGGTACTTGTAAAGGAAGATAATCACGGAGAGAGCTCGATTAATCGACGTGTAAGGTTTCGTTAACCTTTGACCATAAGTTTGTGGTGTTCAGAACATTAATGTGTAAAGCTAGCTAGACTTTGATCATTAGTCTTTAGAGTTTCAGAACATCATTGTGTAAGGCTGGCTAGACGTTGATCTCGAGTCTTAGTTCAAGGATGTTAGATCTCGGATGCTAGTCATTGAGCTCAAAACATCAATGTGTAGAGCTTTTAGAGCTTCAGAACATCATTGTGTAAGGATGGCTAGACGTTGATCTCTAGTTGTAGTCCAAGGAAGCTAGATCTCGGATGCTAGTCGTTGAGCTCGAAACATCAATGTGTAGAACTCGTTAGACATTGGATGCAAGTCGTAGAGCTTGGAACATTAATATGTAAATCTCGTTATACTTTTGGTCATAAATAGTTTGATTATATTCGGGCATTTTTCAACTGTCATCAAATTCTCGAATTTCTTTCTTCCTTTCTTTCTTCTTCTTTTTTTTTTCATCCCCTTTTTGTTTTAGGCCTGCCTTTGTTGTCGGCCAATTTTCAGCGAGATCTCTTTGGGCTGGGGTGGTCCAACGGTTGTCTGACAGACTTCAAACTAGCATTTAACTTTGTGGAAGTTTGATATCCGCTGAAAATTTCTTTAATTTCTTTCTTGTGATTTGTTGGACGAACTCGATGAAAATTACATTCAATTGTAATTTTTTGGAAGCTCGTCAATTTTACCAACAATAAAGATTATTGATCGTAAGAAAATGATATAACTTCAGACATATTAAAACAAAGAGAAAAATCATATATGAGTTATTAAAAAATAACTTATCTCTTCTTTTGGGTTTTATCCCCTTGGGTAACCGAATTTTTGAATGATTATGCGCCCGTAAATATTGAGCTAGCGTAGGCTTGCCAGATTTTTGCATTTTTTGTTGCAGCAACTTTGTATTCCCGTTTTGGACCCCGAGATTGCCAAATTTGAAAAAGGATTGAACTAAAAAGTTGTAGCTCTTGAAATTTTGTTCAAAATGGACTCCAGAATCGCATGATTTTGGGGTTTTGAGCACAAACTTATGCTCTTGATAATATTGAGTCACCATAGGCCCGCGGGATTTCGTTCTAGAAAGCTTGTATTGAACGTTTGAACCCCGAGATGGACGAATTTGAAAAGAGCTTGAACTGGAAAGTTGTAGCTCTTGAAATTATCACCAAAATGGACTCTACAATCACATGATTTGGAGTTTTGAGTACAAAGTTATGCCCCCGAGAATATTGAGCTACATAAGCCCGCGGGATTTGGAGTTTTTTCACCGAAAATTCACTTGTAAGTTCTAAAGAACGAGCTCTTTAGAGAGCTTATCATTCCCACAGACGGCGCCAACTGATGGTGTCAAAATCTAGAAAGAGATAATTAACCAATCAATAAGCGAACATCAGTGAATAAAAAATAAATGCGGCGCAATGATGAACACATGATTTTTTTTTAAGGTAGGTTCCCCCAGTAGCGCTTATGCTATTCCAGTGGTACGTCCTCCTTTCGTGTGTGCTTGCTTTGTATTAGCTCAAAGGCGATCAATTTGGATGATAACACAAGCTACCAACTTCTCTCTCTATAATTTCCTTAATTCTATTTACAAGTATAGAATTAGGATTACAAATATTTCAATAGAATAAATAATAAACTGTGTAAGAGAGAGAGTGTATAAGGGTTGTTGGTATTTTTTGGGGTATGAAAATAGAAAGTATATGACCCTTCTATTTTTTGGGGGTATAAAAAGAGAGGGTATAAGACCCTTCTATTTCTTCTTAGATTGGCTTGTATTTATTTTGCCAATGGCTTTATATCTCTTGGATGAGATGGATGGATCTTGGATGAGAAGGATGGTGTTGGATGAGAAGAATTATGTTTTTTGGTGTGGTTTGAATGAATGAATGAAGGGGGTATTTATAGGTAAAATCTAGAATGGTAAAAAAGTAAATTTGATGAAGATGAGGGGTAAAAAGGTAATTTTACAAAGGTGAGCGGATGTAAGTGGAATTTGAGTGGAAGTTAATGGAGGTGAGTGGAATTTGAGTGGAGTTGAGTAGGATTTTAGTGGAGGTAAAAATGAGATTTTACCAGGTGTAAAAAATGTTGAATTACCTTTGTAGGCCAATGGTAAAATTAGTATTTAAACCCATCAACCACTATAGTGCTAGATAAAAAGATCCTCTCCGGAGAACTGAAAAAGATTAATTCAAAGTCACAAAGCCACCCCAGCATTTAAAAAAATTTGAAAATGAGTCTCGCCTTAAGAGCAATACATTAAGTTGCTTTAGGGGTTGTAGTAATTTAATTTGATCGAGGATGAGCAAAGTTTTAATTTTGAAAGAGCAAATTTTCCGTCGCAAGAAAAACACTAATTCAAAAACCCTTATTTTACTATACCATAATAATAACATAGATAGCAAAAGTAAGGGATCAAATTCATAGGGAATGAAAGTCTAGAATTTGTATTAATCTAATTTGCTCGTTATAATAAGAAAAACAAAATTACATCGAAAATTAAAATTGCAAACTAATCTAAAAAAATAAAAATAAAAAATAATTCCTGAGATAGATGGATGAAATTCCAAATACTCCTTTACTTCGAATTGCTTCTGCTACAGAGAACCCTCCACAGACTCGAAATGTGAAAATTTCTTCCGTTCCTAACCTTCACAATACAACTTTAATGACGAGAATCATTGTTCTTCCAAAAACACAAAAAGCCTCACCACCTAATATCAACAAAAATCAAGGCTAAAAATTTCATTATGTTCTTCCTTTGTAAAGATTTATTTTTTCTTCCAAAAACACAAACAACCTAAATGAGACTTTGCATAACAAAACTAAGGAGTTTCCAGAACCCTCACCATGTTTCTCTCAATGAAAGATACATCTGGTAAAATCACAGACAATCTCTCAAAACGAGTTAACAATGGGAGTTGGGAGTTTTGGTTAAATTGAAAGATTGTTTTTTTTATATATAAAGAATATTCTATAAATAGGAAAAGAGTTGGAGTTTAATGAGGAAATTATGGAAAGAGGTTGAATAAGGATTGGATTATAGAGGGGTAAGGAGCAAGAAATTAAATAGATGCTACACATCTTAATTTTCGTCATTGTGCGCTAGTAGTAGCTTCGGGACTGTTTTCGGCAATGTAAACCTTTGAATTTGAAAAAACTCAAAACAATAAAGTTGTAGGATTTCAAATCTTCTTTCCAACCACATATAGAACGCCAAAATCCGAGTTATGAGCAAAAGATATACTCAAAATACCGAACTGATGCATAACTTTCTCAAATACAATTCTTGTTTTGGGATTACTTTGATTCGCTTCTTCTTGACTTCGATACTTTATTCACTCTATTCAACCCTTTTCTGATCTTTTAATCACTAATTCTATAATTATTACAATATACTAAAATTAAAAAAATTAAATAATTTTTACGACCTAAAACGAATAAACAAAGACAAGTTAGAGGTATAAAATATGCACAAAATCATGCAAAATAGTTTGAACCCATTAATTAAATTTTCTTTATTTTATAGTTTGAACCCTTTTCTGATCTAATAATTGCACAAAGATACCAAATAAGGTGTTAACCTAAATGGCAACACACATTTGTGAAAAAAAATTAAGAAATAAAAAACTAGTCTTTATATAAATCTTAAAAGAATTTAGCAATAATCTATTCAATGTAGCAGATTGAAGAAATAAATTGTGCGCATAACATATATATCCCATGGAGAGAAAAACCTGTTCATGTTTCACATACATGCAAGAAGACTTAAAATGTTATCAAGCACCAAATGGCACCAAATATTATAAATCTATCATTCAAAACAACACCCAAATAAAATATACATATAGATAGATATGAAAATGATTTACTAGTACACTATACCCGGAGAAATACATCTCTTTAAAAATCAAACCATGGAATGGCGTTTAATTAATTTTTCATTTACTCTATAATACTTTGCTTCTTTTTATAACGTATTTACAGAGTCCAATTTATAATTGTTTTATTAATATTTTATATAATTAGACTCTTGCAACATTTTTACAAAACTCAATGATATATACAATTTATTTACGCAATTTGCTATACTGAGTATATTATGCCAAAAAAATGTAAGATCTAAGTAAAGATTGGTCTTTTGCTTCTTCGAACTTGCACACACGTAGAGTATGTCCCCAAAGGTTAGTAAATATATAATTAATTTATTTCATGAGAAATTAACTCTGTAATAAATAAATAAATAAATAGACTTATGTACATGTCTTATTTGCTTGATATTTTTGTACATTAAGGATTATAAAAAACAAATGATGATTATAAAACCGCTTTAAATGTTCATGAACATAACTTTGTAAATAGATGTTTACCTTTCTTAATTAAATTAGTAATTATTTATTTAATTATCTTTCTTTATATGTCTTGATTTTAAAACATAAACTTTTGATTTAATATAAATGATCTAATTCACATAGATTTGATTGTCATATTTATATTTTTATGGAAAGCAAATTAAGTTTGAATTCCTTTGTAGATGTTAGTAGGGATAGTAACAGGTACAATTGCGAGCAGGTTGAAAAGATCGGAATCCAACCCATCTAAATAAAATAGTTGTGGTTGGACCTAGAGGCGGCAATTTTAGAAAATTAAGATAGTATGATACAAAATTGAGTCAAGAATTGGTGTTCGTGTCTAGATTTTTTAAGACGAACTCGTATTATGTCGTATTCGTGTATGAATTTTAAAATGAAAATGACATAAAATTGGAGATATGTTATTTTAATCGTGCCTTATCATGTTAATTAGGTTTTATCGCATCTAAATTAGAGAAAAATATTATTTATACTCGTATTATAACATGTTTATTATTGCCCTATGATTTGTTAATTGTCTTGTCATGTTAATTAGGTCTTATTATGATTAATGAGAGAAAATCATTGTTCCAAATTGTATTATAACATGTTTATTAGGACCCAAAAACTGTAATACTGTTTGTAGTCTTGCATTGTGTATTTCGCGGGTTGTGTTCCGGAAAAATAACACGACGTTGTGTCATGTTGTGTGAGGCTAAACATAATGAAAAACACAAATTTCTATTCCTAGTTTGACTCGAGTGTGCTCTTATTCGAATTTATCTACTCTGAACCATTGTAATTGTATGATATTATAAGACTATGTACTTAAAAAGGAAAAAAAATATTATATGGTACTATTAGATCTCACACATGCCTTCAAAAGTAGGGTAAAAATAGTGTTTTCTTTTAGCAAAAGTACTTGATAAATCATGTAGAGAGATAAAGAGTGAAATTCGTGAGAGTAATGTGGGGAAACTCGAGAATGCAACAAACATCACTTAAGGAAATTTACTAAATTATAAAGAGTGAAAGATAATGGGTAGGGCATTCTAACAATTGTATAGAGACACCAATGAAAGGTATTGACCAAGTGGTAACACCTTTATAACCAAATGTTGTGTTTGATCAAGTGGTAATGTTTTATCATTTTATATATAAAGTCATAGGTTCAAATTCCTATGTTGTATTTTATTTATTTTCTTAGCATAGAGTGGATATTTTAGTAATTAAATTGGCACACCGAAAACACTACTCACGCTTTATTAATAATTAATAATATAGAAGTATAAATTATTATAAAAACAAGATTAATGACCTTTTAGGTCAACATGTTATTTTCACACTAAGCCCTAACCGATCAAGTTAGAGAGTGGCCTATACTCTCTAAATAAATTGGTTTTGCATCTTTTAAATCTCAAACAATAGTACGTTGTTTTCGGTATTCATTTTAAACATCACTTTTTGGTACAGAAATCGCCAATTTTGTGTTTCCAACACACGTTTTGATTCAAATTTGATTTTAATCATGTTTTAACCCATTTTAATTAAATTGTTGTTTTTACTTAATCTTTCCACACTCACTTTTAATAAAAGGTTTTGTAGTTTCAGATATTACTTCACTTAAATAAGCAAGTATTTTCGATAAAATTAGGTAAAGTGAATTGATTTCATTGCTAGTATTGGTACGTAAAGCTTATGCCATGCATGGACTATCATGAAAATTACAAGTTTATGAGGTTAATTTGTTTATGGAATGTAGGCTTATTTTTAAACAAAAATTAAATAGAAAATGATTCTCAGTCTATCGAATTACCCGTTGTGTTGCCTGGAACTTATGTATACCCCTAACACTTTTTATTCTTGATTTTATTTAAAGTTTTTCTCATGTTTAATTAGTTTACTATGATGTTTTTAGTCTTTTTCTTATTTAACATTATTGCATTTTCCCATAGTGTTATGTTAGTTTGCTTTTATTTGGAAACCCTTGTATTAGTTGTTAGTTTCCGTTTAGTTGCATGTTAAGTTAAGTTTATATATAATGCCTTTTGTTAAATAAAGTATGTGCTTTAGTAATATTTCGCTTTTCTTATAAATCATATTTTCTTTATTTTTATCTTCTCTCTTTTGAAAGAAACATTCCTAACTCAAAGAACTACGCTTCATTCCTATGCATAAAACCTTGGATTTACCAAGTATTTATTACTTGACCGACCACATGGAGTTGGGTGTTATAACTCGCATTGTTTTAGTAGAGTCAACTAACCTAAGGTCAACTTTTAGCAAATCTCTATCCTTTTCAATGTCGAGAGCCTTCTTGGCCACCTTTTTGGTGTTCTTGATGGACATCTGTGACGCCTCGAATCTCGTTATGATATTTTCACCTCTGGGACTCAGTTAATCATGGATGCCGTGCACGACGACGGGTTTAAATTATAAAATCACAACTTTTAAAAACTTTTATTCAATGTAAAATGTAATCCTATTTTAAAAAATTTTGTCATGTGGAGTTCGTTTATACAATAAACCAACCTGTAAGGTTTAAAATCATTTACATACAAATGTAATCCAAATCAATGCACATTTAGAATTCAATCAACATGTGAAATCATTTGGTACAAGTTCACATCAAAACCAATAACGTATACTTTACACAAAGTCTGTATACAATAACTCAAGGACTACAAAAGCTAACGAACATCAAAGACCTTCAAGACACGGACGTCACGCACTGATTCCCAAAGCTTATCCTGCAAAACTATTGGAAAAGAGGAATGAGCCAAATCCGGGCTCAGTGGGAATTATATAGGTTTTATATAGAAAATACACGTTGGAAGGGACGTGTGTCTGCTTTATAATAATACGTTGTTTATACTTTTAATAGTGGACGTAATGCAATAAAAATCACGCATAACATGCATAGAACCTAATCACTAGGACACTCATCCTAAGAACCGAAAGTTACCGAAATCAACTACGCTAGTTCCGCCTCTTAATCTCTTATATGGGTTGTATCCACGAACCCATAGTGTAGTGTTGTAATCTAACTACGAGTTTAACTTAACTGATATCATTCGCTTCATATGATTCTTTATGCCGTGTTATTCATTACTTTCCACTTTGATTATATTACATTATGAAATCCGTCAACTCGTACATGGCTACAAGACTTCTTATTAATAATTTACTCAAGTTCTCTCGTATAACATAGCCACTTAAATCATTAGTTCATTTGTATGTCATGCAATCCCGCCATGTACCTCAAAAGGCTACACTAGTCCATTGGCAATCACATAAGTCAACAACAATATCATATAAGAACTTTATATTATCAACAAGAGACATGATGGCAACAATAATCATAATAATAATCACATAAGTGTTCACATCCTCATATCTTTAGTATAAAGCCTCAAGCTTACACCCCGCGGTCACTAGGCTTAGAGCATCGGTTCCCAATGGACCCCAAGCTCTAAACTAATCATGTCTCCTCCAAGTAGTGAACTGCCCAAGGACTTAAGCCTTATTTGTAATTCATTTGGAGATAAACCCACGCAAGACATTTTCCCATGGACAACACTTTAAATACTTAACAAGAAGGACACCAGTACAAGCACGTTCCTCTGAGGATGGAACTACCTTAGGATCTTTCACATAAGTGTAGGGATACTACTTCTCGGAACACACAGTCCCGTTGATAGAGCTACACGATCTAATCCGCAAGCCAGGAAAGCTATAAAATGCAGGACTACGAAACTTATGTGCATGAAGGCAATATACATCAATATGGTAACATAACAAGCAGCTACCACCGCACTGTACTGGGTAGCCCTTTCCTTTGTCCGCGTTGGGTGGCTCCACTCCAGCTATAACTAGTATCGATACTCCTGGCCTGGTATTTATATCCCAGTACCTCCAGCTTAGTATTTATATCTCTGTACCCTTAGCCTTAATATGGTGCACATGTATACGTATATGATGGTATATATATCCCGGTACCTCCGGCCTGGCATTTATAGCCCAATGCCCCCAACCTTGTTATAAAAACTACAAGTATATCAACAAAACCTCAGAATTATAATTACAACCAACCACATTGTATAAGGCTCTAACCCTAAATCAATTGGGGCTTCAACCCACAACTAGTATCAGTATTTAAACATAGCAGCTACAACCCAATCATACGGCAGGGTTACGACCTTCCATGGTGATGCTACAACCTTTCAATCAATATCCACACAATCCATCACACATATGGCTATCGACATATATATACATAATCATACAATTATACATCATCATATGCGTCATTATCACGCATTACATCCATAGCCTTATCGTTACATGTTTATTCGCATTTTACGGCCAACCGGTTCATTATCATTATCTCACATTATATAACGTGTCAAGCGTATAAAACTAAGGCCGTATGAATCGTATCATAGTTCTCGGGTTATTCTATTAATCCAAACATTACTTTCAATGTTTTTCACTTAATCGATATGCTTACGGCACTTTAGCCTCTTACAGTTATGGTTACGTCAGCCTAAGCTCCACTAAACTATGTTTATAGCATTTTAGAATATATCTATGTTGCATTATCATCACTAGTAGTATGAAGGGTCTACACAAGACACTAGACCCAAAAGTTGTTGCGTACCACTCCGCCTTGGAAGGTTTTTAGGACAATTTCATAGATAATGCTTTTCACTTGTAACTAATGTCATATATATGTGCATTTAGCATTCATAACCCACAATCAAACATTCTACAGGCACAAATCCCAAAATCCCCCAATTTTTAGTTCATTATTGATCTCTATATATATAAGCAAAAACATGAATTTACTTGTTAAATTATGCAACTAGAATGATAACTCATCCGTATCGATCACTAATTGTGGCTCAATCTAGCCCAACCCATGTGAAATGCATACAACCTAGGGTATTCAAGAAAAACCCCAATTTTGAGTATAAATTTCTAATGCAACATGTAATAAGTTGAAATATAGCTTTAGTACTAGTGTTCCCACCTCTAATAATGATATTCCATGTAATTCAAGCTCTTCGAGGAGTGTAGGCGCCAAAACCTCAAAACTCTAGCTCCCTCATGCAGCCATAGAGGAAGACGAAGGTATAAGATGATGAATAGTGGAGAACATTGAGGTTTAGAGTTCAAATCTTGTGTGTGGATGGAGGAATCACAAAGATCCTCAAGGATCTCCTATCTCTCTCTAGAGCTCTATAAGTGTGGGTGGAAGTATCTTGCTCGAAAATGGGGGGTTTAGGTGTTAAAAGGGAAGAAAAATGGGTTAAAAGTTATCAAAATTCGACACACAAGATCGATCTTGGGAGCTCTCAAACAAAGCTTGTTTCCCACAACACTGACCACTATTGATATTTTTCTCATAACTTCTTGCTCAGAATTCAAATTGGGGTGATCTTTATATCCACAGAAATTTAATTCAATGATCTACAACTTCCTAGGAGGAAGTCTCCCCAAATTATGGATGGATAATTTCCAGAAATCCTCCGAAGATAGCACTTTGCCGAAACACTACCGAATGACCAAATTTTACTAACCGGCCCACTTCGGATGCTGTTTTAACCAATGAGGAGTGGGAATTGGCTTTCGGTCAAAACATAAAAGTTGTAGAATGCTATGAAAACTAAACATAGTCTCAAATGGAGACTAAATCGGATAAGATACAGAGAAGTTACGTAGCTCCAAAGTCGGCTAAAAACAATGAATCGCGTAAGATCGAAACTCACCATTTACAACCCGAAATCGATTCGGACCACCCGAATCACTAAAAGATCACTCACACGAGTTTAAGTAGACTAATATGACTAGTGCAAGGTGCCATAGCACTACAAAACTATATAAACTGAGATTTCACCATCCAAGGTGAAATAAGCGACTGAATGAAGGTAAATTGTAGTGGAATAAAAGAACGGGGTATTACAACATCTCAGTTTCAAACCTTAACTAGTTTGCCTTCTCAACATTCTTATTGTCCAAATTGTGGAGCTAATGCACGGACTGAAAGCAAAAAGAAATAAACACTTTAAAAACAAAAAAAAAATAAAAAACAAAAGTTTTATGGCAAGAATGGTCAGACATTACCTTAAGCATGGAATAAACAGCTTTGATCCTTAAGTCCTTGGCTCATAGTCCGTGCATGGATAGTAATTTGGTATTCTTGCTCGTCCAAAACTATTGTCTTGCTTGACAGCCTTATAAGTTCCCTCTAGAGGAGGGTCATTGCAATAAGATCGGGCATATATGTCTTAGTGCCCGAGATGACTGATGAGGCAACTCACTTGATTATGACCACAGAACCAACCACGTTTTCTTAGTTAATTGAAGCTTCAACCTCTTTGAGCTTTTCTTAGCCTCTTCAGCAGGAGCTTTAACAACTTTCTTTTCGACTTTCTTCTATTTCAAGGCCTCTTGGAAGTTGATTGGCATGTTGTCAAGTTTGGATGTTTGCCTGAAAACTAAGTTATTCCCCGAGCTAGAAGAACAGACGAACTTTGTAGATTCGTCCAACAAATAGTACTTTAGGATCAGTTGAGTTGATGGTGTTTGAAGTGTTAGTGATTGTTGTTGAGAAATGATTTTGGCTTTTTTTATTGAAAAAGAAGCACGATATCTTGCTCGGCCTTAGAAGCCTCTTCTATCTCTTGGAGTTGCTTTCTTACTTTTTCAACTTAGTTCTTGTAGGTTGGCAAAGAAAAAAAGGGAACCTACTAGGAAACGAAGCCAACCTTGGTCTTCTTGCCTTATGCCCTTTGTTTCTTCAACTCATTCTTAATCTCAAATTCTCTATTGACAAACTTATATTGACCAAATAGTTTAGCCTTCAGTTTAAAGGAAAGCTTTGGCCCCATCCATTGGAAATTGTTGTTTCTTTTGCTGAAGGAATTGGTGGAGTAGTGATATCCAAGAAGCCTATGACTTGTTCTAGCCATCAAGTTAAAGTAGTATTTACCCTTACTAAGGGTGTAGCAGTATCTAAGCTTAGCTAGCCCTAATGTTATGCCACGAATCATTTATGACATCAACCCCTAAAATTATTCTAAGGACACCGGGCTCAGTTGGCACACTATTAGGTGATTGGTTAAATGGAACTTGACTAGGAGCGAGCAAATTAAAACGGCAATGTAAGCCCGACCTCCTTGAAACTGGAAATGTGGACGGCGTATTTGTTATGACCTAATTTGGTTTTATCAAAAGGGTCCTCCCCCTCAGGAGGGATCGTCCACACTAGGTCTTTAAGGATAATCTTATGGCCAAATTCATGGTGCTATTCCCTAATTGAGGAAGAAGAACAATTAAGAACAAATGAACCGAAAAAGGGAAATTGGAGAAACACTAATCGAAAACCAAAAATCTGGCCTTAAAAATGGATGAATGGATCTATTGATGTGTGATAAACTAGAGAAATCCACTAGATAGTGCAGGAAACAGTGGTAGATCTGTGTTTTTTGAAGATTCAGTTGAAGAATGAGGGGAGAAGATCATGGAAGGATAGAGAAAAATAAAAGAAGATAGAGGAAAATAAAGGTTTTTTTACACTTATATTTTTCTTTCTCCTAAAAAACAGCAGTCCCTGCTTTGGAACCTTTCTGTAATCATATATGTTACGCATTAAATGTAAGGCCCATGAGCAAAATCCCATCTATTTTTGAAATGACCGACAGCCAATGGCAGAAAAACAGCTGTACATATTAGCTTCCTGGGGAAGCTTAAAAATATTGGTTTTCTTTTTGAACTTGTGAAAAATAACCAAGTGTTGAAGACAGAACATGAGCATCCACAATGGCACCGAGCATGAGGTATGATGTTCTGAGCATCGGAGCTCAACCGCATCCGATCTCAACCTAATGGCTGAGCTCCGATGCTTGGGGGAAATTGTAGGAGGCTAAAAATAGATAACCCGTCAGAATGGTCAAGCTATGCTAGACGGCCTAATGATTTGGAGTGAAGTCAGCTCACATTACTATAAAATCAGGCAAAAGCCCAGACAATGCTCTAACCCCAACTTTAATCATCACAAAGTCCTTATTTAGTATATCTGTGTGGTGAGGGACTTTCTACTGACCAAATAAGCCAACCAACATATAAAGAGGTTGTTGAGCTGGAGGATGGCGTACAGAGGGAAATAACCACTATTGCTCATGTGAACAAGGAAAATGCTAAAAGGAATGTGAACAGGACCCTAGGTGGGTAATGCATATCAAAGGATATTTGATCCCCAAATTATCCCCCTAGCGAGAATATTGTTCCATTAGCAAGTTAAGAGAGCTCTGTAACTTCCCCTTGTAAACTTTCCTTACTCGACGCTTTGAGCAAATAAAAAGTACGCATGCACACTCAAGGGTGGATGTAGTGCCGGATCAGTGGTTTAACTGGCCAAAGGAACCAAATTATCCTCTCCTTGGGGTTGTATGTGGACTAATTTCTATTCTAGAGCTAGTCACAATTTTTAATTTTTTTTTTGTTGCTCAAGTTTTTGGCACCCACACTCTTGTAGTTCAAATATCAATTAATTTATAATTTAAATGCTCCTTTACCATCAATATTCAGTAAACTATCAATTTACTATTTTTTTTTAAACAGAACTATCAATGTACTATTTAAATGACCTTAATGAAAATAATGGTATACTTGTTCATAAAAAGGGGAAAAACAATATACTATTGACCACCTTTGACGACATAGATGTATATAGTAAATCTAATTTCAAAGGCTTTAAAGACAAAAGGTTAAAACATGTGTTTTCGCATAAGTTTAAAACAATTATGATTTTTGCTCTAAGAAAAGAAAGGTCAAAACAATAATATACAAAAAAAAAAAAAAATTTATCCATGCACTGTTTAATTTTGTCGCAAATAACATTATATGTGTATTGAATAAAATCATCAATTATCATCTGGGAATTGTGAAAGATTTAGGCAGGTCATTATATTAGAAACTCCTCTAAGCTATATATCAAGACCAATTTCAAATATACTCCATAGATATTGATTTTAACGTGAACTTATAAGTTGGAGTATATAGTATGAAGTACATCCTAAACGTAAAATGAAACCAATAAGGGGGCATATTTGTCCGTACGAAAACAGAGGCGAAAACACTTACTTTGCGTTTGGTTGCAATTTGTAGACAAGTTTTCTAGATGAGTTTTTAAAAAATTAGTGTTTGGTTGAATGTTTTGAGTTAGAGTTTTTATGTTGAAAAGTGAATTTAGTTTTGTTTGACTTTTTTTCAACCAATGAAAAAAACGCATAAAAAATTTCAAAAAATAGTCACAATGGATCTTATTTTATAGATCTCGATGAGTAGGTTTCAAATATATATTTTTTATTATTTTTTGATTTTTGGATTTAAAGTTATAGCGTTTTAAAAAAAAATTTTAGAGAGAGAAAGTATAGTGAAATAAATTTTGGGAAGTGTGAAAGTGAGTTGATTTTAAATTGTGTTTTGAGAAAAAATTTTAAAATCTTGTTCAGAAATGCCAACCAAACACAACCTTAAGTTCGTTTTTTATTTTATATATAAAAAAATTGGTGTTTGATTACGTACTACGTACTCTTTATCTAGAATTGAAACTTGCGTGTTTGAGCTTTTTTTTTACCTTACCTAGAATTGATTTTCAAGGGGGGTAATGATAGGAAATTCCTAGAATTATGTATTGTTTACTTGTACAATAAAATTAGGTGAAATTATTATTGTGTTAAAAAGTATGCAATCATGCACTTCCAAAGATTGAAATGTACTTAATTTTCATCAAATAACACAACATGTGATCACTGAATCGATATAGCTTTATACAATATTAAAACTAGCTCGGGACTAATGTACACTGAATCCAAAAGAAATAGTTAATAAAGATGATAGGTAACTTAGTGACTGGTTTTATATTTAAAGGTCTCTAATATATGTTAAATTGTACATAGCTTTTGGTAAAATTATATATATATATATATGTGGTCCCCTATAATATTTCTTTAAAAAATAAAGGTTTTGGGCCTTATCCCCATTTACTGCTCGTTTGCTTTGAGTTTTGCTTTATTATTGAAATTTTAAATTGGTAAATTCACACTAAAAGTTGCGTATTATTCTATGTCAAAAGGATGAATCATAAATTGACAAGTTTCAAACTTTCCATGTGAAATTACTATTTTGGATTCCAAGAACGAACAAAAACTCGAATCAAACGACTAAACAAGGAAGACATGACTTAGATCCAAACCCCATAAATGGGATTTGAGGGTGAATGTTATTACTTGTGCTAGAGCTCTTGGCAAGACCCCCTCAATATTTGTGTTGTATTTTAAGTGTTTATTTGGATGTTTCTATTGCCCATGCCATATTTTATCCTCCAAAATTCAGAATCCATATTTGAATTTTGTACTTTTATAATGGATGAATTAATTTTGACATTAAAAATAGTCAAAAACAAAATTTATTTACTACTGTGAGATCCAACACAATATTGTGTATATTCTGAAAAAGAAACTGAACTCCTAATTCATGAAAAAAAAGACTTATATCTTTTGTTAGATTGGGTGTAACTGATAGAAAAAACACATCGTATATCTTCGTACTAAACATGTTTTGACAAAATTAAGATTGTTTTGGTATCTTAATAAATACAGTATTCTTCAAAATAGCAAGATGCCACCCCAATCACCCCTCGCAAGATTATATCTTGGTTTTATTCAAGCTTTTAACTATCTTTCTTCTCTAAACCGACACTCCACCTTCACGCTTCGCCCATTGTTTCAGCCTCGCTAGTCGTGGCGTCTAATGTTGACCTGCCTTTGTTCAAATCCTAGCTCTGCCATTGGACCAGGAATTTTGGAACATTATATATTTTAAATGTATAACATTTTGACAAGTCTAAGGCTAGCACCGGAGTTGGGTCATGGAGTGAAGATTATGCAGACCCCGTTCGAGTTTCAAGTGGTCCAATAACCAGATCTAGAGCAAGAAAGAACAATGAGGTGCTCATGATTATGATCCAAGAGATGATGAATAAAGCTGGAGCTTTGACAAGCATTCAAGGAGATGAAGAACAAGAATGGGGAACAATTGTTAGCCAAGAAGATGTGAAATCAAACTTGAGAGGATTCATAAAGTATGGTGGAGTTCCGATATGTTTAGTGGCAGCTAAGGATGTTGGAAGATCATTTGAAGACATGACAATCAAGTCCCAAGGTTTAAAATGAAGTTTGAATCATTGGTTGCACTTCTGGAAAGATGCAAAAGTCGATTTGTAGTAAAACTGGAAAACTACAAAAGCACTTTTACAGTAAAATAGCCTTTGATAAATTGCACGTTGTTTTACTGCGAAAGCACTTTGGCAATAAAACAGCCTTGAATTATTATAATAGGATTCTAAGGCGCTGTTTTCTCTTATTTAAAAGAGGTTATCAAACATTATTGAAGGACTCATGATATGCTATTATTGAGTGTTTTAACACGTTTAATTTCTTATTCGAACTAGTTGAATAATTTGAATTGATTAAATTCAATTGTTTTTGACTTATCAATAAATTATCCACTAATTGATTGTGGCGAATTCACTATACCAAGGTTCAATTCTTGTTTCAAGGGTTGGGTTAAGGTTTCCATCTTCCACCTTTCGACAAAATTCCAAGGTTCTTGCTACAATTGTAGTACAAGGGTTAGGATCCATCAAACCAATTAGGAAAAAGATTTGAGATATCATCATTTGGTATCAGAGGGAGGTTAATTAATGTGATAAATTTATAGAAAAATAGTCTAAGATCTAATTTGCTAGAGCTCATTGGTGATGGAAGCCAATAAGTGCATACATATTAAGAATGTGACTTTCGGGCCAGAGCATAATATTAGCATTGAATTGAAATTCTTGGTAATTAAATACCCCGAAAGATGAAGATGTAGTCAGAAGAATTGTATTCTCATCAACAATGGAAATGGTATGAGAGTGAAAGAATGGCCAGATATTATTATCATGAATAATGTTTGTACCCCCATCCTTATTGATAGCGGCATATGGAATGGGGCCCGAACCTTGAGAGATTTTTGAAAATTTGCAGTGTACTCTTTAGATTTTTTAAATTTTGAGTAGTAATATTATTATTTTATTATGTATAAACAAGTTACACTATATTGGCCCCACCAAATAGTTTTTTTATAAGTAATAGTAATAACATTTTTGCTTAAACATATAAATGCAAACTCTATCCTACATACAACGGGATTTACCCATATAAAAATTAGAAAAAAAAATCCAACAATTGCAAGTTTTTCTCGGTTAACTTATTTTCAGTTTGTTTTCTTGTTAATTACAAAAAAGCAAAACAAACGAGCTTGTATCCCCCCCCCTAGACACACTCACCCACCCACACCCACACCCATTGTGCTCATCGGCACATGAATTGGGCCTAGGGCACTGACAAGTACCGGTCCGCACACTTAGTAACGATATTGTCCTCAACTTAAATACTTTTGGGTCATAGATTTTTGAAATTTTGGGTAGTCATACTATTATGTTGTTATGTATAAACATGTTACACTTTATTGGCCCCTTCGAATTGTTTTTTATAAGTAATATTAATTACATTTTGGGCTTCAACTTAAAAATCCAAACTTTAATCTTTCAAATAACAGGATTTATAGAATAAAAATAAGGAAAAAAAACAAGACGCAATAATTGCAGGTCTTTCTTATTTAGCTTAATTTTGACTGTTTTCATGTTAGTTACTTTTACATCAAAAAAAATAAATAAATTGTGCTAGTACCCCCCCCCCCCCCCACACTCCCACACCTGTTGTGCTCACCGGCAAATGGTTTGGGCCCAACGCACCAACTTGACCCACCAGTCCGCGCACTTATTAATGATATTGTCCTCAACTTAAACACCTTTGGGTCACATGTGTGGATTTTCATCTTAAAATGTCTCATTACTATATGCATGGTTCATGTGGGGTCAATGGTTTGAGCCAACTATTCTCAACAATCTCCACCTTGCGTCAAAGCCATCCACCTTTGGGTCTACCTTAGACTAACTCCAGTCTAGCTTTGCTCCACTTAGACCTATACTTTAATCCACCTTTGAATAATCCATGTAGATCACCACTCAATATCGTTATAAACATGTTACACTTTATTGGGCCCTTCAAATTGTTTTCTATAAGTAAGATTAATAACATTTTGGAATTAAACAAATAAATACAAACTCTAATCTTGTATACAACGGGATTTACCAATATAAAAATAACAAAAAAACAAAAAGCAGTAATTGTAGGTCTTTCTTTGCTAGCTTATTTTGAGCTTGTTTTCATGTTAATTACTTTTATATAAAAAAAAAATAAATTGCTTGTATTTTCTCTCCCTCACCACCTATAGTGCTCACTAGCACATGGATTGGGCTCGGGGAGCCGACTGAACCCACCTATCCACGTAGAAAGTAAAGAAATTGTCCTCAAATTAAACAACTTTGGGCCACTTGTGTGGATTTTATCTTAAAATGTCTTGTTATTATGTACATGGTTCATGTGGGATCAATGGTTTGAGCCAACTATTTTTAACAATTTACACCTTGCATCAAAGCAACCCACCTTTGGGTCTACCTTGGACTAACTCAAGTCCACCTTTGCTCCACATGGACCTATACCTTAATCCACCTTTGAATAATCCATGTAGATCACTACTCAACATCGTTATAAAAATTTCACACTTTATTGGCCTTTTCAAATTATTTTATATAAATAATATTAATAATATTTTGGGCTTAAACATATAGATACAAACTCTAATCTTGAATACAACAGGATTTACTAGTATAAAAATAACAAAAAAAGAACACGCAACAATTGCAGTTCTTTTGTTATTAGCTTATTTTGAGTTTGTTTTCATGTTAATTAATTTTATATAAAAAAAATTGCTTGTATTTTCTCTCCCCCACCACCTGTTATGCTCACCCCCACATGGGTTGGGCCCAGGGCACCGACTAGACACACCGGTTCGCGAGCATAATAACAATATTGCCTTCAACTTAAACATCTTTAGGCCACATGTGTGGGTTTTTATCTTAAAAAAACCTCCTTACTATGTGATTCATATGGGATCAATGGTTTGAGCATACCATTGTCAACAATCTCCACCTTGGATCAAAGCAATCCACAATTGGGTCCACCTCGGACTAACTCAGGTCCACTTTGGCTCCAAATCACCTCAACAGCTTAGGCTCTATCGAGTTCTTTTTAACTGCACTAAGTTTAGCTGCTGATACTACTTCACAAGTGTATGGATTCACATTGACCTTTCAAACCAATTGTTGTGCTTACCAACACATGACAAGGGCACCAACTGGTGGATCCAGTCGGTGTACATAGTAACGATATTGTCCACAACTTAAACACCTTTGTGCCACAGGTGTAGGGTTTTTGTCTTAAAAGGTTTCATTATTATGTGGTGAAACTCCCCTACTTATATAACCATGTTGAGATTTACAATTTTTTACACGTGAGATCAATGGTATCAGCCAACCATTCTCAACAATTTTCACCTTGGATGAAATCAATCTACCTCTATCTCCACCTGGATCTATAACTTAATACACCATGGATCAATCTTTTGGACTATCCATGTAGATCACCTCTCAACACCAGCTGCACGATCGTCCACCTTAGTCAATGCACATCCAGGTGAGCACAACACCACCACCCACCCAAATTCAATATTCTAGATCTGCTGTTATTTATTGAGTAAGTGTACTGTCCACATAACAATTAGTGCAAAACAATGGTTCCCTCAAACTTTCATGTTGCAGCGAAGCTTTCTTGCAGCAATAAATTCTGGTGAACGTACCCATGTCAAAGCTATTTTCTCTGGCAAAATGAATCCACCCCATTGTTGTTTATACATATATATACAATCAGAATAGTCTAACATGTAGTTTCTTGGTGACATATACGTGTAAACAATGTCTTTCTTTAATGCAAATGAAAGAATTAGGTATATATTATTAAGGCCTTATATATATTCAGCTCAAAAAATACAAATTTAAGTGTAAATTACCATTCTTCAATATAGTGGCCTTTTCGGTTAAGAAAGCCCTTAATTTCTTGGTGATTCTTCTATGATCACCTTAAGATTTTCATTGCTTGGTGATACATAGTGGTGGGAAGAAATGGAAAATTTTAGAGAGAGAAGAAATATGGAGAGAGAAACATACAGGGCAAGAATACTAAGTCCTTCCGGTCAAGATTTTATTATATTAAAGTTAATTTCAATTTTACATTATTGAGTGATTTTCCAATGCCAAATGCATGCTCTAAAGGATTGTACATTATGTTCAAAACTAAGGCAATTCATGTGCAACCATCCAAACAAAAGGAACAAAAAAATAAGGAAAATAAACCTCCCATATATATCTACAATCTGTCCTAAAACGGACAATTTTCTTGCCGGTCATTTTTTTAGCAACAGATTTTCGTCGTCAAAGGACTGGCCTGTGAACGAGTAGTCCACTATAGAGCCTACATGGCATAGGCCTTCTTCTTTGACCTAAATTTCTTATTAAGAAGGACAGTCCGGAATCGAAACAACTAATTTGGATGTATATAAAAATCAAAGTGGCTTTTCCTTCATATGTTATTTTAGTGAAAGAATCAAGAAGTCTCTTATCATTTGATGTTTTGTTTTTTAAGGGCAAACTGATTTGTAAGCTACAAAAATAAAGAGCTAAACCTACAAACAATTTAGTGTTGAGTACAGCAAAAGCCTCAGAACAAACCATAATTAATAAAATCATTATACATAATGCCAGCCACTGATTTGTAGTGCTAAACTTCTTTAATTCGACTTTTAGCTCAACTTTTATTTTAAAAAAATGCCCGCCTAATTATTCGTACAATGTTGATGAAAACCAATAAGAAAAACAGATGGCCACGATAATTTTAGCCAAACTAAAGGCAATAAGAAAACTCTCATGAATCAAATGCATGCTTTAGAATTCGAACCTTACAGGCTTATAATTGAAGTATCGAAAAACAATCTTTACACCTCCTAATTTCGGTAAATGGAGCTTCAACTTCCTGGGCAGCGTCTGGTAAGAAGAAAAATATCAGGATGAATTCATCGCTTATTATAAAAGAAGCATCAAAATTCGCTGGAGGTTTTGACGTACCTGATGTGTTTCCTTTGCTCACATTTCTTCATGCGATTAGCAGGATGAAAATTGCACAAGAGAAATGGCACCATAGGGCTGAAAAGATTCTTGATGATCTAATCACGAGCGTAAAGCAAAAAAGAATGCATTGATGATCAATGATGATATATCAAATGTCCCACGTCAAACCTATTATTTTGGCATGTGTTAGAACACCTCATACTAGAAGATTTCGATCCTCTTCATTACATTTTCACCCAATTTTCCTCGATTAACATCTCGATGAATGACATCCGTAATTGAAGAAAGACTTGTTTCTTATTAAAATCGAATGTTCCATGCACCATTTATGGAAGCGTGCATTAACAGAAAATTGGGGAACGCGTAATGAAGAAGAGCAAAATGATATATAATATTGATTAATGGGTGGGCAATAGGAAAGATCCAAAACATTGGACTAATGCTTAGTGCTTTGATGGATCTTCAGTTGATTTTAAAGGGATGAATCTCGACTTTATCCTATTTGGGGCCAGAAGAAAGATGTTTTCGGGATATTATTTAGAACTGCAAAAATTGAATCTTGCTTAACTTCTATACCGCTTTGAACAGAAACTCTCAACCGGAATCAAACCACTCAAGCTTTTGAGTGCATGTGTTTTTTTTAATATTTCACTTAAGGAAAAAATTAGTTCATAATTATTCACCAAAACACTGTGATCTAATTCAATAGCTTTAAAGCATCCATGTATTTATGTATTTTAGTGGGAACTCCCTCTTTATTTCTCTTAAAGTAAAGTACTTATGTGCAAGAAAATTGCATAAGCACAAAAACAAGAAGTAATTAAATACAATGAAATGAAGCACCGTTGACCTTTCTCTTAAATTGTATAAGCATGCAGGATCCTAATCATGTCTTTATATACTAACTCAAATAGAATCCGGTCAATCCTTATATGAATAGTATTAGATCTCTGCACATTGTAAAGCCCATACCCATTATATGCACTAGATACTCTTAATAAAATTGGTTAATGTGTAAGCTCATTCTAGATATAAATAGGCCTCCCAACAATGCGCAATAGATATTCCAACAAGCACATCTTCACTACATAAAACAGCTGTACATAAAAACAAAGTACAACATAAACATACGCCACAACCTACATAATCCAATTACTAGTATATACTATACTTTCTTCTTTCCCAATGGAGAAATTACCTTTTATTCTAAAAGCCCAACAAGCTACTGCTGAAAATCAAGAAGGAATTCAGTTTCTTTGTCCCCTCTTTCTTTGCCTTCTCCAATTTTCTTTCTTCATTCCAAATTTCATCACAAGCCACTCGTGATTCCTTGTGGCTAAAATACGTCCACTGATCAACCCCACCACTAGCCCACTTCCAATTCCTAAGCATATGACAACCCAATCTACTCCACTAGGAAACTCAAAATCATCACCTTGTTCAATGGTCAAAGGCGGTGTTGTCCCTCGATCTCCACATCTCCTAGATAAAGGCTCTCCACAGAGAGCTGAATTCCCCACATAAGAATCGTTCTGAAATGTATCGAATTGTTTTCCTTTTGGCACGGGGCCACTAAGATTGTTATAGGACACAGATAGAACAGCAAGAAAATTTAAAAGCAACAATTGTGCAGGGATCTCCCCTGAGAGCTTGTTTCGAGAAAGGTCCAATGATTCAAGATGTGAAAGCTGACCCAAAGATGGTGGGATGGGACCAATAAGGTCATTGTTCGAAAGGTTGAGTGACTCAAGCCCCTTCAAGCTTCCAATATAATGTGGAATCTCCCCCAAGAATTTGTTGCTAGAGAGATCGATGGCTATGAAGACATTGAGGATCTTATCATAATTGGTTTTTACAGATTTGGTTGTTATGGTCATTGTGTAATCAAAACTGAAATCCCATGTTCTCTCTTGCATTAAAATGGTTATGTTTGCCTTCAGATATGCTAATTGGTCTACATGAGCAATTTTCATTGCGTTCCAGCCTAAAGGCAAGTTACCAGTAAAACCATTGTTAGAGAGGTCAATAATCCGCAACTCAGAGAAATCTTCATTCATTATGGGACCCTCTACTGCACCATTGAATCTGTTGGACCGCAAGACAAGAATCCTCAACCTTGGAAGAGCTCCCAGCCAAAAGGGGAAAGTGTCCTCTATCTAGTTGTCTCCAAGATTAAGAATCTCAAGATTTATACAATTTGCTAGTGATCTCGGTATTTGCCCCTCCAATAGATTTTGACTTAAATCGATCATCCTTAAATTGTTTCCTTCTTTATATGTTTGAAGAATGCTTCCTGAGAATTTATTGCCCTTGAGATCTAGTACTAACAATGAACTTAGGTTTCCCAAACAAGAAGGAATTGTGCCATGCATGTTGTTATTAGAGAAATCAAGTGTATGAACATCACTCATGTTGCAGAAGGATGAAGGAATTTCTCCGGTCAATAGATTGGATGATACTTGGTAATATAATGTTTTAAGTGATGGAACTGGGAGTGGTCCTCGTAGCATGTTATTCCTAAGGTTTAGTGTACCTAGGTTGACCCACGGAAGAACTTCCGAGCTCTGCTCAAACCCTTCTAGCATGTTATCCCTGAAGTCTATTGACCCAAGGGTTTCTTTTGACATATTAGACATCCACTCTGGTATTTTGCCGTGAATTTTATTACCGAAAAGGGTTAGTACCTCCAATTCATCTTGGAAGCGTAGAAAATGAGGGAACTCTGTTATGTTACATTGGTTTAACAACAAAAGCCTAAACCTTGGAAGTGTGTCATTGGTTTTGTTGTTAATGAGCAATGTAATACGACTTCCTCCTAATTGGAGCTGGGTAAGTTTTATCATGCTAAGAAAAATGTCGGCCTCCACCGTGCCACTGAATTTATTTTTTGCAAGATTAAGAAAATCAAGATTTTTGAGTTGAGAGAATGAGCTTGGGATTTGGCCTTGAAATTGATTGAATGAAAGGTCTATGAAAATTGCTTGGGTCATGTTTGTAAGCCAAGATGGGATTTCACCAGCCAATTGGTTATGGTGGAGGTTTATTTCTGCAAGTTGGGTGAGGTTCGCAAGAGATGACGGGATCTTACCAGACAGATTGGCATGATCAAGGCCCAATGTGGTGAGTTTTGTTAGCTTACCGAGCCAAAACAGATCCCCTCCGTCCAACTTATTAAAGTAAAGTGAAAATATAGAGAGTTGAGAAAGGCTTTCCAAAATAGGAATTGGCCCGCTGAACTGATTACTGTCAAGGACTAAGTATGTCAGAAGAGTCAAATTATTGAGTGAAGCTGGAAGGTAACTAGAGAATTGGCAGGCACTAAGGTCCAACTTGCTCAAGGAACTGAGATTTCCGATAGAGTACGGCAGCACACCAGAGAAGCTTGTATTGTCGAGTAGTAAAAACTTAAGGGGGCTATTTCGGCAAAATTCAGGCAAAGAACCGGTTAGATTCTCATTGTCCCGTACAGAGAGAATTTCTAGATTTGGTAGGTGGAATATGGCTGATGGGAATTCACCATAGAGCCCGCAGTTTCTCAGTCTGAGAGACCTCAAAGATGTTAAATTGCCCAAGTTCCCCGGTACTTGAGAAGATATATCTACGTGAGACAGATAGAGTTCCTTCAACTTGGTTAAGTTTTGAACAAGGCCTCTTAGACCAGGCTTCTCAAGTTTCAAAAACCTTGCGTAATAAGCCAAGTCAGTATTTCTGGACAGATCAAGCGAAACCAACTTGGACAACCCCGAGATTTCGGATCGGATTTGACCGTAAAGCCCAGAGCAGGAGAGATTAAGGGTGGACAACATTGAAAAACGTACAATTTCGGATGGAATTTGAGAGTGGTTGAAGTCATTGTCAGCGAGGTTGAGTGTTTGAAGGTGAACAAGGTTGAAGAGACTGCTATTTGAGTCGATAGAACCGTAGAGAAGACTACTATTCAGCACAAGGCCAATCACGTGTCCGGTGTCTTGGTCGCATTCGACTCCATCCCATGTGCAGCAATCACTGTCCCTTTCAAGCTTCCATGATGCAACTTTTGGATAAGCTAAAGGATCATGAGACGCATTTTCACGAAGTGAAAGGCTCTGCTTGAACTGTATTAAAGCAGCGTGCTCATTGTTGTGGCACAATGGTTGCGCAGAAGAGTACGATTTGGTAACCATGATAGGATGGAAGGTATGTAGTAGGAAAAGGAGACGCATGAACATGAACAGATAGAAAGATGAAGCCATGATATTTGTAACTAATTAAGTTTGTGTAGGCTGAAGGATGAAAATAGAAGGTCATCTTGGAGCTTTTATTTATAGAAAATAATCATCTCACAGTCTAAAACTTACGGACAGATCTGAGCCACACATGAAGGAACCTTTAATAATTATCAACTTCCACCTTATCTTTATCTTTACAGTACTATTATCAATTATCCGGCTTTTGAAAATATCTTTAGTAATTATCTTTTATTCTTTCTTGTACAAGTTAAATTAATAAACTTTCTTAATTCAACTGCTAATAATAAAGAACCCTTCTTATTTTCAGTGAGACTCGAGCTAAAGAAGACATAAAAATCAATTATTTACCTATATAAAAATCAAAATTGAAGATACCTAAAAGTTTTGGTTTCATTTAGTACCACTACGATAAAAAACCGAAAATATCGATCTAACTTACCGAAAACTAAAAAAAAGTGTGAAATTGAAAATATCAATCAATGATGACGAAAACACATGGAATTATTGTAAAAAACATAATATCAACATTATCGAATAACTATATACAAAAATTATAAAATGTACAATAGAAACTCGATAAAATAATAACCTCGCCAAATTAATAAATTTTTCCAGTCCCGACTCGAGCCCAAGAGATAAATTAATAATGTTGCTAATTTTATAAGATAACACTTTTTTATAAGGTCTTCATAGGCCCATCGGTTACATAATTTAGTAATTCACATTTTCAAAGCTACTATTAGCTGAGAGATAATCCGATGATCACTTGATTGTATTTGATATTGTTCCCTGACTAACTTGCTAGTTTAATTTTTTATAAACTCATTTATTGTAATTCCTTTTGAATTGAGGAATGATGTTCGTTCTTGTATTCACGCATGACTTTTCGCATTTTATCACTCATTGTTGCTTTTTTGATACCTTCGATGGGAAGCCACTCGAATAGAAGTGTGGAAAATAATATAATTTTTGTCATGTAATAATAATAATAATATAATTAATTGAAGACCAAAGGATAATATAATTAATTACATAATACTTAATTTTTGATGACCAAAGGATAATATAATTAATTAATTAAGTTTGTAGGAGATAAAAATTTATGGAAGACCAATATTACAATAGTTGAAACATAAATCTTTCAAATTATTTATCAAAAGATAATATATTTTATTTAATTATGTTTATAAGAAATAAAATCTAAGGAAGATCAAGGGAACAATATTTGAAACACAAATCTTTTGATAAATTAATAAATTATCAACTTATTGATAAATTAATAATTTAGTAATTTATTGATAAATTAAAACCTCATTTAATTAATAAATTGGCCAGTGCCAACCTTATTAATTTATAAAAAAATTATTGTAACTGCTATAAGTACCAAGAGTCTAGAGGCCGGTTTTCTTTTTTTATTGTAGTTAAAAAGGAAGATACTTTAATTTTGACATTTATTTTTTAAGAAAACAAAAACCAAGAATTTAAACTATATAGCAACATAGAAAATTGTAAGAAAAAAATTGCTTTTTGTGAGAAGTATGAAAATAAATTGAGGCATGTTGCGGAATTAACTCTTACATTTTACTTTTTTTTCATGCAAAAAAATTATTTGGGTGGCGATGAAGAAAAAAATTTCACAAAAAATAAAAAAGGATAGTGAAAACGGACAAATTTATCAAAATAACACCCTAAGTTTCCAATACATCTTAGCGTTATTAATAAAATAATGAGTAAAGTAAGATGTCTAGAGGAAAAATCTTGTATACTTTGGAGCCATATTAAAATTAAGTTGATACCAAGTGGTCTTTTGTAATTTTATAAAACTCTTTGCCTTGTTAATATTTTTATGAATTTAAGTTTGAATACTTTGACCTTATAAAATTGGTCTTATAATTCACTAAGTTCTTATAAAAAATAATATATTTAACAGAAGATCCCGTATTTAAATTGTTTCAGATACGGTTGTTCAAAAAATTTGAATACCATGAAAAACCGGCTTTTAAGTCTTCAAAGGCTTTGCCGTGCATGATGGCGCCAAATGTCCTTTACTTATTATACACAAGACTCAAGTAAGAGAAATCAAATTGATTTGACGGGTAACGTCAAGCACTCACCAGGATAGACCACTTGATTGTTTCGTGTTCAAAACTTCTCATATGTTTTTTCTACAGTGTTCAGGGGTGCACATAATTATGGGTAACCTAAAAAATAAAAATATTCTAGTCTTATTAAATTAGTTTGATTAAGATCATAAAAAAAAAAATTTGATTTGTTTAGATTTATTTTTTTCAAAAACCAATTGGATTAGTTTAGTTTTGGAATTTAGCCCTTGAATTAATTGAAAAAATCTAAAATCAATAATACATAATAATATATATTTAGTATATGTATGTGTATTATGTAGTATATATTTAATATTATTGGTCAATTTGGCCACAAGTATCCTAGACTATAAACATACTATTAATGCCTGCTCTTTCGGCATCAAAAAAATTAATTAAATTTACTTTGGAAGGAATTGCATGTGTATCAATGGCTAGTGGTCGGGTTTGGGGCGAGTTGTTCCAAATTCAACTTCGACTTGTCTACAAATATAATAAATCTAACCTCAATCCAAGACTGTGAAGAGAGTTTAGTTATGAAAGCTCGAAGACGTTGCATTTATAATATTGTCGAATCTACACAACCTTGACACTCACGTATTATTTATGTTATTTAAAGGAAAAAATATTATATATTGGGTTGGTTTGAGTTCAACAGGCCAAATTTACATAAAGCTAGCTAAGTTGGATACACCCCAAATTGCATTTGTATTTAGAACCAACCCATACCCACAATAAATAAATAAAATTGGTCCTTAGGGTAATGGTTGGTAAAAAATTCATTCAAATGGATAATTTTTGTTATCCTAAATCCTGATTACTATTGCCAAAATAGTTTTATTTTTTGTCAAACCAAATTTATAGCCTTTTTAAGGTAACCAAATTTATAGTTGATGAATTATGCTTAAATAAATTTAGTCTTATTAAATTGGTTTGGTTAAGTTTATAAAATTAATTGGATTGGTTTAGATTTATTTAAAAAAAACGATTGGATTGGTTTAGTTTTGGGTTTTAGCTCTTGAATTAACTGAACCAATCCGAAACCGATGATACATAATAATATATATTTAGCATGCTTATGCGTATTATTTAGCATTTAATATTATTGGTCAGTATGTCCACAAGTATCCTTGACTATAAACATATTGCAAATGATAGAAAAACAAGTGATTAATCCTATTGTAAATTCAAAAATTGTTTCATTTAATTACCTATTTAAAAATTTTCTAAACTTAAATTATTTTAAACTAATAAAAAAATTGTGTGGTACGTTAGTAAGTGCAAAAGAACCATATTTTAGTTCAAAAAATAGAGTATTGGCCCTTGGTCTAAATATCAAATGTTGGCTTATTGATAATATATATTATTTCTCTTAAATTTACATTACTTTTTAAAAAAATGAAGTTACTAACTTTTGTAACTACCGACGACCCAATCCGAACAAGTTTGTTGTTGTTGGTTTTTCAAATAATTGGTTTGGATTGGGTATTAAATTTTTGGAACTGATTAGATTAGTTAGGTTTAAGTTTTAGTAGTAAATTGATCCAATCCAAACCATGTGCACCCCTAATACTGACCAACTTATTTATTCAAATGGATTATATGTTGCATTCGCTTTATTAGAGAAAATGGGTTGTAAGTTCTTCTTTCATAATTATATTCAATCCAGTCACGTCTTCTTATTCCATACTAAATAAATGATTTCCTCTACAATCTGTTTTATCCATAAGAACAATTTACAATTTTAATCCACTAAAAGGATACACCCTTTTTTTATGAATGGGCAGTATTTAATTATTATCATTGGTAGTTCATAGTCTCGCCAACCACCTCCATCAACACCGCCCATCGAAACACTGGCGATATCACCGGGCCTCCGGCGACATTACTGGAGCTTCAATGAGAATTATTACACAGTGCAAAACAAACTTGCTCTCAAATTTACATATTTAATTGCGCATATGTTTAATTCAAAAATAAATTTGTAATAAAATTGATATTTTAATTTGTTTATGGATTTAGTGTAAAAACATATTTGCAGTAAAATATATAACATTAGTTGCTAGCGGATTTAGTGCAAAAACAAATTCGCAATATAATATGTAGAATATGTATCATTAGTTGCTTGCAAATTTAGTGCAAAAATAGATTTATAGTACCAATGCCAGAACTCTGGTGACGTTGCCAAAACTCTAGTGGTGGCTACTGGGCTGTGAGGGATGGTAGTGGTGGTCGGCAATAATTAAAATAGTTTTTTCAGAAAAAAAATAAAAAATGAAGGAAGGGTATTTTATGTAAAGAAAAAAGAGTAACCTTACTTGGAAATAAAAATAAAAAATGTCCTTCTATTTAATGTAATTATGGAAGATGCCTTTTTAATCTGTTGCCTCATTTTATTATCCGGACAATATATTTATGGTTAGGAAAAAAAAATTAATAAGTAGCTGTTTGTTATTTGGAAAATAAAAACGAGAGTGACAGCAGCCCAGTAACTGGCACAATGACTTGTAGTTTTCAAGACTAATTCAACTTTTAATATTTGGCGGTTTTCGATTAGGACAATGACTTGTAGTTTAGAGACTAATTCGAGGTATACTTTTCAACCCCAAATATATTGATGAATGGGTAACGTTATATACACTCGTGATTTGTAGATTGGACATTACAATAGCCTTAATACCATATTTTATATTATTAATGATCAATGCCACTATAAGGGATACCAAATATTTAAGCTCTGAGTCGGTAGCTCGTTGCTAAACTTTGACATTCGATTCAGTAACGTTCCACCGATTACACCTAAATGGTAACCTTTGGCCTATTTTTTATTTCTAACTCGATATACTGTCAGTAAATGTGAACTTTCAAGTGGGCAACTTGCCACCAACTTGAATTTTATCTAATTGGGCAACCAACGTCTAATTTTGTAGCCACAATACAAATAGTTTTGTGGTGTCCTGATTATAAATTAGGGGTGTATATAACATCACCCAATATCTTTTCCTAACAACTAACATTAAGGATAAGATATTAACTTTTGTGGTCCTCAATGTGGTGTTTTTGATTTCGGTTTGGATGAGAATCTCGAAAGCTCAAATTGAATTTAAAATTTTGGTTTCGGTTTCGGTTTGGTTTTTAAATCTTCTAAACCCATACTCAAACCAAACTTTTCGATTTGGTTTCACTTCAGGCTTATTCCGTTTTTGTACATATATTTTAAAAAAAATTAATTTGAAATTCATAAGTATTATACAATTAAAAGCAGTTTACAATAGGCAAACACTTTGAGCCACTAATCCTAAATCCAGATTTACAAAACCGTAAGACGTAACACGGAAGATAATTTTAGACGGTTATAGGAATGAGAGCACCTTTTATCAATAGACAACCACATGGGTGTTTTTCATGGGATATAGGACTGAAACATCAAAGATTCAATCTTTTACAACCTTCCAACACGCCCTTGGGTATGCATAATCAATAGTTTTCAAGAGTGACAGCCAGTAATTGGGACAATGACTTGCAATTTTCAAGACTAATTCAATTTTTAATGTGTTTGTTTTGGATCTGGGCAATGACCTAACAAGTACCATTAAGGATAAGATATTAACTTTTGTGGTCTTCAGTAGGGTGTTTTGGATTTAGGTAGGAACAAGAATCTTTGACGCGTAAACCAAATTTAAAATTTTGGTTTCAGTATGGTTTCTTAATTTTCCACACCCCAACTCAATCCAAACTTTTCGGTTTAGTTTCAGTTCAGGCTTATACCACTACAAAAAATTTACACTTTTGTGAGTTTTTTAATAAAAATCATAAAAATACAATTATGACTATTTTTTATAAAATAACAAAGTGTCATAAGTTTGAGAGTCACAAATAATATATGTTTTTTTTTTAAAGTTCATAAATAAAGTGTGATTATGTTTTAATGAATGGTTGAAAATAAACAGTCAATTGCAAGTTTTGAAAACATGTAATACATCAATCTAATAGTAAAGCTATAACTTTTAAGAACAAATATGATTAAAACATGGTGATTTCCGTCAAATAAAATTTCATTTCATGTTTTGAAAACAAGTAAACGCCTACCTTAAAGACACGAGGCGAAAGGAAGATGATATTCGAAACCTCTTCCGATGAAATCTCAAAATTCCTAAGTCACCTCGATCCTTGTGACGCGTAGATCGATTTTTACTAAAGCCGAATCGGACTCCATAGGCTTATTTTAGGTGAAATTCTAGAGAGACAGAGTAGAGGAGGTTTTGCTTTCAATTTGGATGAAAATTAATGAAAGTTTGGAGAATGAAGGCTCTAGAATCCTTTTAAAAAAATTTCACCGACCTTGCAACAACCGCCTATTGGGCCAACATGCGTAGAACAGGTGCCTATTCAGTGGCGAAAGAAAATTTTTTCCATAATTCATCCCAACAGGCGCTTCTTTCATTAACGTAGGATCATTTATTAATAATTTCCACACAAGATACACTAAATAAAACATATTTCCAATAACATAAACACAAGGTGTTACAGTACTCAAGTCCTTCTGAATCCAAAGTGTCAAATTCTAGTCGAATTGGGCCAGCCATCTTAATAAAAATAGAAAAAATATTATACAGTCGTTAGTACATCCATGTTCAGTTATTTTCTAAGAATATGAATTAGATTTTAAAACCAAGATTCGTAATAGTCACATTTTTCGATACTATATGAAAATACTTTATCATAGTAATTATAATGCGCATGAACTTTCATTATCATAACAACTTTCAATTTATGACATACTAAATAAAACAATTAACAACATAAGTAATATTTAAATATTCTTAGCATGCTAATTTACCACAATTATAACAATTATAAACATAATTACTTTTAATTTGCCATAAACCCTATTCAACCGCCAGGGCTTAAATTCAACCAACAATTGGTATCAGAGGTTGAACTCTTATATTTGATCTAACAATCGACGAGTAGAGATCGCAATAAATTATTAAGGAACCGAAAGAAACGAAGGCCAATTGATAACTAGACCTCCTTTTTTTTATGGTAACAACAATAGCTATTAGAAAACAAGGATATGCACATTTCTTCAAGCTAGTGACATGGAGGGTTATCATTCATGGACCTCATGTAATCACTAAGAAAGATAAAAGTGGTAATGATATCCCTAAACCTGAGCTGGACTGGAATAAACATGCAGTTTAGAATATCCAATACGATGCTACATCTTTAAACTTTTTACATTGTGCTCTTAGTATGGATGAGTACACTAAATTTCTAGGTGCACTTTGGCTAAGGAAATTTGGGAAAAATTTTAAGTTATCTATGAGGGAACTACTTAAGTTAAAGATGATAATATTAATATATTAGTTCATGATTATAAGTTGTTCAAAATGGAGCCAAATGAATTTATCACTTATATGTATAATAGATTTTCGGTTATTACTAATGCTTTGAATTTTCTTGGCAAAGTATATTCTAATGAGGACAAGATAGGAAAATTCTTAGGGGGATTCCAAAAAAGTGGCAGCCTAAGGTGGCGACTATATAAGAAGCAAAGAACCTTAAAATCCTTAGCATGGATGAGCATTTGGGATATCTAAAGACTCATGATGACAAGTAGTTACAAAGAGAATAGAAAGTCGGTGCTAAATCAAAGAAAACATCAGCTCTTAAGTCCATTTAACATGAAGATTTACAATACCTGAGCCAGAAATCTGGTGACATTGCCAAAACTCCTGTGGTGACTACCGAAGCTCCAGCAATGAGGAATGGTGGTGGTGGCCGGTAATAGTTAAAATATTTTTTCTAGGAAAAAAAAAGAAATGGAGGAAGGTCCTATTTAATGTAATTATAGAGATGCCCTTTTAATCTATTGCCTCATTTTATTATCTAGACAATACATTTTGGTTAGGAAAAAAAGGAATACATAACTGTTTATTATTTGGAAAATAAAAAGAATCGAATAATTGTTTTCGAGAGTGATAGCAGAAGTTGTCACACGAGGAGGTAAACCAAGGTGCTTCATTCATTCGGGATCATAGTTTTTAAAGTAGGTTGCACCAGCCAAAAGAGCTAGAGACCTCTCCTCCTCATCACTGTATTCCACCTCCAATTCTTCTTCCTGTATATGCCCATCCCAATCATCAATACCATTATCATCTTTGCGAACATCTTGACTAGGGACCTTGCTGAGACCGCTTTCCTCTAAATCCCCACCATTACTATCATCACAAATAGAAGTCTCTAGTCCTTGCCTCTTCGCATTAGGACTGCTATTAACTAAAGCATCAATTTTAGCATGAATATTCGACTTTGGAACATCACAACCATCAACAACAAGTTTTTACCATTTCTAATAGCCTCGCACCATTGAATAATCCTCCATTCAGCATCATTATTAGGTAATTGAGAAACATGAATTTGAGCAATCCCTACCTTTTTCTCTGGATCCACTACATCTTCTTGCCTCACAGGTACCTCAATCTCTTTTCACTCAGTTGGAGTTACTTCCTATAAGCGTCAATTTTATAGTCCTCTACACCATGTCCTTGCTAACAACACTTAGAGCAGTATTTCGGAATACGCTCATATGAAACCTTCTGCCATAAGCCATTTGTACCACTACCAATCCAAATCCTTGCTAGAAACTTCTTTAACAAATCCATTTCAATGCACATTCGTGCTACATTAGAACGAGTCAAATCAGTCGTTGCAACATCCATCTTCATCAGAATCCCTAGCATACTTTCAATGAAGAATAAACTTAGTTTCACAAAAAAATGAACTGGCAACTGAGAGGAATTTACCCAAATCAGAGCAATAGTAGTATGTTGTAGTAAATTTTAATACTCACAAGCGCACGAATCAATTTATAATGTAACGTGTAAGCGAGGTCGATCCCACAAGGAGTCAAACAATATGTTTTATAATTATGATGTTAATTTTTCACTAAACTCCAAATCTAACTAGAAAAGTTTATGGTAATCAATCAAATAAAAGAAAGCAAATAAAATAAAATAAAATAAATCAAAGCAAGTAAATTAAAGTAATAGAACTAAGCTAAACAATATCAAGCAAGATAATAAAATTAATGAATTAATTGACTAGGGTTTTGAAGTCATATATATTTAATATCATCTTCCTAAGTATTTATGCGAATAAACTCTACTCTTATCTCGCAGTAATTTGGTCTCTCGACTCTATTAGATGCGGAAAATAAAATCCAATTGTAATTATTCCACAGCCAAACTAATGTATAAAATCAAAACACTCACTATATCCGTCAAAACACATCCTATATCCATTCTCAACAAATTATATGGTGAATCTAACAGAAAATAATGAGAATCTAACTTTACTTTTTTTCAGTTAAAATAAGTTCAAATATGAAGAATTGTATTTAATATTAAAATATTAAATTGGTAAAGTCAATTCGTTTAAACACGTACAAGAGATTTAATTAAATATAATTATCGTAACCCTAACACCAATTTACGCTAGTATAGAATAAATTAAATAGCACATAAAATAAAATAAAGAATTTACTTGACATTAATTAATTGAATGGTAAAATTGAAATTGCAAATCTTCAAAGTCTTCGAAACAAAAAGAAATAAAAGAAACAAATTTAAAAGAGATGAGAAGAAGTGCTCGGCCCCACCAAGATAATAGCGCACGGCTGTTGGCTGCTGCGTGTTTTTACATAGGGGAGTTGCTTCAATTAATTTTAGTAGGTTTATGCCCACGCATTGTGTAATTTTGGACTTGGGCCATATGGGTCATCACTTTAAGGACAATGAGGGCTGCTGAGTTTTTTTTGTTTTTTTTTTTTTTGACATGGGATATATTTGCTGCTTCTATTTTCAGGCTTTTAATGGTCCTAAGCCCATACTTGACTACGATGAATTTTCGCGCTTTTAAATTACTGAATTTTGTGTTATACTTTCAGACCTTGAGATAGCTGAATTTGAAGAAGTATTAAACAAAAAAGTTGTAGCTCTCAAAATTCTCTTCAAATTAGGCCCAAGAATCACATTATTTAGAGTTATGAGTAAAAAGTTATACATTCGAAAGTATTGACCCATTTAAATATCTTAATAAGCTTCAATTTCTCTATTTTTCTCAATCTTCCCAAATTCTTTTCTAACACCTGAAAAGAACTAAAATAGAAATATTACTAATATTATACGCTTTTTAAATTATAAATTAATATAATAAATTTTACCAATTTCTTGACATATCATAATCTCAGCATCAACTCAAATTCTAGCGTCCACTTAAACACTCTCACTAGATACCTCCTTAAGTACAATTGCTTTCTTAACTAGATTCGAGGATAATCTTCTTCATTATTGAACTCTCCCAAAATACATTTCAATACAAAGAAAACAAAAATCTAGTAGCTAGGCAAACTTTTACAAAACCATTTTGTACAACAGAAAAAGAAATGTTCAGTCAGTTTCCTCACAATCCTCATCAAAGATATACAAGTATGGAACTAAAGGTGTGTTTTCATTATTGAACTCTTCTTTTTCTTCTTCTTCAGCTTCATCATTGGCTAGCTCCTCAGGTATTTTCCAACCCAAATGATGGAGATATACTTTATCATAAGCTTCGATAGTAAGTCCTGATGCTATGAACAACTCTACCTCTTCTACAAATCGATCCGTTCTTCCTCCTAAAATTGGTCTAGCCGCCTCAGAGACCAGCCCCTCAAACTCTTCTTGTTTCGTCATCGTTTTTGGTGATTTTGCTTGATATTTTTGCTCATTTCTGCACCACCACACATAGTAGGTTAAACGGACTTACGTTTGTTTTGCTAATACCATTACTTTGGTGGAACCCTTATCAAATTTATTAGCTTAATTTTCCTTTTTATTGTTTTTCTACGACTCTGCATTAGCCATTTGAAAATTGGATTTACTTTCACAACCCGATGGATATTGAACTGCATTTGTGCACAAAATACTCCCAGTTTGTGGACTATGGAACGACATCATCTGATGACACGTTTTGAAGGCTCAAAATATAATTTCTTTTTTAAATAGAATTAAAAAAGCAATCAAAATGTTTCATTCTTGTTAGTGTAAGTATTTAATCCATTACTGTATGTCGATTCATCTAGAAACAGCCCTCACCCTGGTCATAGGTGTGTGAAAGCCACCAGTAGTAGCATGTCCAAGTTCTAAAATGTGATTTTTAGGCCCATGGGTATTTCATTAAGGATCATATCACAGTCTAGTTTGAATTTCAACTACTATCGAAGCATTTTACACACTATTGACTACACTACACTGCTATTTTAACACCAAATAAATGAAGGGATAAGACCGTAGAGTTAACGTCTGTACCGGATGGACGTGACCCTATGGTTCAACGCACTTACCCCAAATCATAATTTTAGGTATGTTTTGATTCTGTACGCTAAAGTTTTGTTTTTTCTTTTCAAATTGCATATGAAATATCTAGGCCAATAACAAATGTAGTATGTTAAACGTACAGTACACTTTTTTACTTTCACAAAAAGTATTTGTTGCCAGTTGTACATTTTTAGGTACGTAACTTCAGATGTGTTAGTAAATTTTGTCCCAGGACTTTTAATTACAAATTTATGCACGTTAATTATAACAAAAACTTTGTATACTAATCTGTAATTTACATGCTAAAAATCGACAATTTCCCAAAACAAGTCCTCATGTATATAGTATTTTTTTAATTTTCACGAATATATATTAAGGGCCCAACTTTAAGAGTTGGCCTATGGCCCCTAAAATCACAGGGCTGGTCTTGTCTAGAAATCAGAATAACATTAAATTTTAATTGATATATATATAATATGCTAATAGATGTGTACTTATAGTGCCTATATGTGTCACTTTCTGAAAGTCTCATGCTGGCGTAACAATATTTTATATAGGAAAATGAAGATTCAGAACAAAAAAATCCAGTTGATTTTAATGGTCAACTCTAACGTCAACCAATTTTATATGTAACTGTTACCTTCTCATCGAGTCGATCACTCCATGTATGTGATGCGCAATAATATCGACATCTTCCTCCTACATATGAAGTAGATAAGGCAGCACGTTACCAAATTTTTTCAAATGCTTTCAAGTGTATAAAAAGGGACATATAGGGGCGACAAGTCCACAACTTCAGGAAGTGGCCTTTTAATATACTGGTGATATAGTTGTACATTTGGGAGTAGATCAACAACAAATAGCAGACAATTAGATAGTAAATGAAAAAATTGGTTCTAATTGTGAGAAGGGGATAAATTTGGTCACAGATTTTGAACCCTGACAATCTACCAAAACGTTGAATCTTAGGAACCTAATACGCATATGGGATCTCTATATTCATCTACTATAATATAACACCATTGGCCTCTTTTGGTACCCTGTCACACTGTATCCAATTTTGAGTTCTTTTTTTTTTTTTGGCCCAAAAATTACAAGGACATACATAAAATATAAGATTTGAACAACTGAATCTTTACACTCTTAAAGCATCTCCAACACCAAAGTAGCTTGGATACCTTCAAACCATGGACATGTAAGCATGTCTTTCCTATGTGACATAAAAAATCTTCTTGATCAACGAGTCTTAGAAAAGCATCTCCTATGGGATTGTCTAAGAGATTGTCCATGAATAAGTTCGTAAAAAAATGATGAACAATTTTATATGCAATATGGATTTTGTTTGGGGCCTTGATTCATAGTTTTCAATGATGTAATTTTTATAAAATAATAATTTATATAATAAAATTTAAAATATTAAAAAGCTTGAATAATTGAAGTGGGTAGACAAAAAATATGACGTGGCATTTGGACATTTTCTAAGAAACCTTCCAAAAGTAGAGGGTCACCTTCATAACGACTATTTGCAATTTTTCCATGGTTACCGGTATGTATAGAATAGTTTTTTGTAAATGTCATAAAAATTGACAAGTCATGCTGCAACCACGGCATGTATGCCCGTATATACTTGATCCAAGGTTTGTAACTTCCCAAGCTTAAAACAATGAAATTGATCACCGTTGAAATTTAATTTTCATTAGAGATTATCATGGTTTCCATTAGCTGCAATGGATTTGGTCTAAAAGTTACATTCGTATAGCTTAATCAAAGGTTTAATATAATGAAAAGATTCCACAATCAAACACTATATATTAACGATGATGGGAAAAATGTATGCAATATATACGTGTGTGTGAACTGTGAACAAAAATAGTAGCAATAACAGCTTAATCTGCAAACCTGAATTAAAGCCTGAATTTCCCTTTTCAACCAGCTCAACAGCCATCGATTTGGCTGAAGATATTTACGGGATTTCCAGTACCGTGATACATTGAAAACACCACTTAAGGTACCCGTTCAATTAAACATTGATGGAAAAAGATAAATAAAGGTCATACGACAAGCAGCGACCCAGCACAAAGACAACAAAACCTAATCAATTAAATTAAAAATAAGGTGGAAATACCTGATTTAATGTAGTAGCACTGTAATCTATACTTGTGTACTTTTGAAAAGAAAACACTGCATATGTCATTGTAAAAGAATTGAGTAAAACGATATTATGAGGAAAATAGTAATTCAGATATGGCAATTCAGGTTTAGGAAAAAAGATCATTTGACCATAATACCTATTTCTAGAATCTTGATTGATATAATACTTTTGGAAAGAACTTCCGTCATAATCGTGTATAATAGAAAAATTGTCTGTCTGCAAGTTTGACACATGATACAGTTAAAAGCCTGAAAACCCAAAAGCACTCAAAAGCAAAAAGTGGAAAAATGAATATGAGGAAAATAGTAAATAGACTTGGCCATGCAAACGAAAGTTTAGCTATAAATCTGACTTTTCTAACAAGAGTAACTAAAATGCGTTAATATTTATGTAAGAGTTATCAATGTGCTAAGATGCAGCATATCCCCGCAAATTTGTATACGCTGATGGTAGCTATCCCCGCCACCAGTAAAGTACTTTGATCAGCCCCTTCTCAAGACGCCACTACCCCCAAGAAAAACTTATGATACCAAACTATAAAACGCAAAATGACAAATTAAAGGTCAAATCAAATTTTTGCCTTGCAACGCTGTCAATTTTTGGTCATCAGTAGAGCCCAATTGAAACTATTTTTCCATTAATGACATTGAGGAGATTGATGGGTATTGGATTTTGTGATAGAAGAAAATAGCAAATCTCAAAAACTTGTCTAGCTTGTTCAACAGACATAACCAGGTAAATTTGAAAATTGGAATAGGTAAAAGCAATGTCATTTACTTTTTCGTCATGGTTGCGCAGTTCCAAAGGGTCTTCTCTATGAAGCAGTGATTTCATGGAACTAACCAACAAATCCAAAATGCACACAAATTGTCCACTGATTCACATCAACTCATCAATCCAGTATCCAGCATTATTAATTAAATATCTTGTAGCATTCTTGGAAAATCTTACAGGATTCAAGAAGAATCCCAAAATAAACTTCGGGTGCTAGGTAAAGTTTTTAACAAAAGTCACAACAGCTATAACTCAAAGTGACGGTACAGTAGGGATACAATAGAGAGAGAGAGAGCATTGGTCTTAGCAAAAGCAATAGAAATTGGATAAGCTACGTGTTTGTGCAATATGCACATTGTTGTTTGTGTACAAAGTGCACCTTAGCTTTCATTTGTGTTTCCACGTGCGAGTGGGGGTCGCATGTGAGGGGGAGTGTTGAAGAGCATGATATACATTGTTGGCCCAATACCAAATAACTTAAGCTTTTGGGAAAGATGGTTTCTTATAGTTCTCTTAAATATAACTTTTACTTATTTCACCTTCTATTTTAACAACGAAATATGACAACTTCAACCAAAATAGGCACCTTCTTTTCTTTTCTTTTTTAGATAGGAAAAGAAATTTCATTGACAGAGTGATTACATAGGGAGGACAAGGAGTCCACAATGGTGAGAAGAATGACAAAATAAAAATCGGAACACATTCATCCATAAAAGACCTCCAGCCAATCCAGCAGAATTTATGATAATGAAAGACCCCTAAAAGCACCCCCTATAGAAGTCCAGAGAGATCCAAGGAAGATCCACTCTATACCACAAAATCTCAAAAGAACTCTGGTTTCTCAAAATCCTTGCAGTCCACCAAACACAAATTAGCTAGATGACTTCAAACATGATACCATGCCATAAGACTGTGCTATTGTCACCCGAAAGATAACCGCTATAGTGCTGGATAAAAAGATCCTCTCCGGAGAACTGAAAAAGATTAATTCAAAGTCACAAAGCCACCCCAGCATTGTAAAAAAGTTGAAAATGAGTCTCACCTGAAGAGCAACACACGATATTAAAATTTGGAGACAGAACCTTAAAAGGCCTCCTCTTCCTACATGCATTTGTATTAAGCTTATGCACAGGACCAACTACCAAACAAGCTGGGTTTGTGCATTGGCAAAAGAAGCTAAAATGGATAGCAAATGAATATCTTCAGCCTCCCTATCATGTAGTGATCGAAAGAAATGAAAGTCCCAAACTAAAGAATCACCCTCCAGTGAAAAAGAATTGAGAGATGGGAGAAACATGGAGAGTAGTAATCCGATATGAAAGTCGAAAATAAATGTGAAAAGATGTGTCAGCTACCAACAATCCTCCCAGAATTTAACATCCAAGAGCACACATGGGAGACATTATTCCCTAGACAAGTATCCACCCTTTCCTCTGGGACAGTACTTACTCCTGATTACTCTATGCCAAAGGGAATTTGATTCCACCGAAAACACCACAACTAATTTCCCACCAAACAGATGTTTTTGGGCACCCACCCACCTTTTCTCAGAATCCCTCGGCTTTAGGCCTACATACATGTTCCCGGGTCCCAGGAAGATCTCTTCCACCATTCCCTACCCCATATCACAAAAAAAAAAATCTTATCAATCTCTCTATCCTATTTTCCACCCCAACCAAAATTCGAAAGAGTGACATATAGTAAATGGGGATACTCGACAAACAAGAAAAAGTGACATATAGTGAATAGCCGTACCTCCTCCAACCCTCTAATCGTCTAGAGACCCTCTCGATCACTACACCCCAAAAAGAGCCTCCACTCCTCTTATCCACATTAATTCCAAGTCCTGAGATTTGCTAAAAGACCCTCAAAAACCATATAAAAACTCAACCCTCCACCAATCCCAATTCCTCAGCTCTACTCACCATACAACTCAATACATCCACCACCAAGGTAAAATTGTAAACAAAAAGGATAAAGCCCCTCCATGCCGAAAACCACTCCCCAGCCCTTCATTGACTAATACAAGAAAATGACACGAGCGAAAGCAGCCTCGTATCCACCCCAAAGACTCAAAATACAATGACTTAGGTTGCATTTGATTTTTTCCACTCTATATGCTTAATTTAAAATGTTGAATTTGAATGCTAAATGCTAATCAAATGGATGTGATTCATTTTATTCTATCTTGTTTCGGATGTTGAGACAAATGATTTCCATTTTTATCCTTCTACAAAGAGAAAGCCGTACACTATTAGATTAATGGGGAGGGGAATGTTGCATAATAGCGGTGAGACACAAAACCTGGTCTTTCACAGGGTTAGGCATACGTGCAACCAAAAGGGGCCCGCTGCTCGAATACAACCTAATATTTTTTAATAATAATTTTTACTTTGCATAAACTTAACCTGAATGCATATAACCAAGTCAACTTAGAACTATTAGCATATTTCTGTTTATAATTGTGAAGTAATTCATAGCATGAGATAGTGAAAATATATAATCAGCAAAATACATAAGCAACATCGTGCAGAAAAATCAAAGTCATTTCGCTGATTAGGGCCAAATCAGATCAACTATGTAGCAAAGTGTTCTATGCAACTATGCACAAAAGTCAGGAGAGAGAGAGAGAGAGAGATAACTTGTTGGTAAAATTAAACTGGTAATTTTATTACATAAATCTATAATAAAAATTAAATCGTTATTATGATTCAGGACTATTTAGAAGGGATTGTGCCTTGAATACTTGGTGATGAATCTAAACCAAAAACATCTTAAAAAATAAACACCATTTACCTTTTCATGATGAAAAGCTTACCAAAAATGATATCAAATAGCCCTTAAACTAAAATAAATATCAAAACCTAGAAGTCCACAAAATTCTATAAATCAGGTACTACTCGGTTTAGCTAAAAAATTACAAATACATAAAATTCAAATTCAAACCCCAGTGAAACCTGACTAGCTTTTTTCAGTTTGGAGAGGTCGATTCAAGTAGTTCAGTTAGCTTGGATATACACCGGATTGCAATTCAAACTGAATTAAAATTCAGAGCAAGTTCATGTTAATATGCGTTAGGTTGTAACAAATGAAGCACAGATTCTTTGAAGTGATCAACAAACCTGAACCGGATTCGATTACGCATCTCTACCCCGATTCACACCCTTTGTGTATCAAATCATTAAACTATTTTATGGAATCTGCTCAGATTCTCGTAGCATTCTCAAACAATACTATAAATAACGACAGTCGATCGTAATTTCTACAAAACCTAGAAGCAAAAGAGAAGCTATGAGGGACGTTTGACAGAGAGTGACGGCATAGATGAGTTAGGCAACAAGAAAGAAAGATTGGAATGCTGGAGTCAAGTGTATCGAAACTTCTTCCAATATTTTTGCAATAGAAACTGGAATTTTGAAGAGAGATAAAAAATAAGTTGGCATACATTCCAACACAGAATGAATAAGAGTGACTTTCCCTCCTTTTGAAATGCAGCCTCTTGACCAACTACCGAGTCTCTTACCAACTTTCTCTATAACCGGTGTCCAAAACCCCATTCTAGAAGGATTATCCCCCAAAGGAAGTCCTAGATAAGACATCAGCCAACTACCTATAGAACAGCCGATTCTACTAGCAATCAATCCTAATTCCTCCTCATCCACATTGATGCCTACCACTCACTTTTAGCCATTTTGATATTTAAGCCTGAAGCATAACCAAAGATGTCAAGAATGCCGACTAAATTACCGATTTTCTCTTCTTCCTTTGACAGAAAGAAAATAGTATCATTGGCAAATTGGAGATGTGACGAGCATGTTTTTTCCTTAACGATAGAAAAACCTTCAACCAACCCTCTAATTTTAGCCCTTTCCACCATTAGATTGAGAACATCTGATACTAGCACAAATAAAAAGGGGGATAGAGGGTCCCCTTGCCTTAAACCCCTTGAAGCCTTAAAATTTCCCCTTGGTTTGCCGTTCATCAATACCGAGAAACTAACCGAAGACAAACAGCCCCGGATCCACTTTCTCCATCTACTACCAAACCCCTTCTCCTTTAATACATGATCAATGAAATCCCACTCAATATGGTCGTATGCTTTTTCAAAATCTATCTTCAAGACCACTCCTCCTTTCTTTTTTTCTCTATATTCCTCCACACCCTCGTTAGCAATAAGGACAAGATCCAAAATTTGTCTTCCTTTAATAAAAGCTCCTTGGGAAATCCCCACCGTTTCAACCAAAATTTCCCGTAATCTATTTGATAAAACTTTGGCCAAAACCTTATAAAGACTAGTGACTAGACTTATAGGACGATAATCCTTAAGCCTAAGAGATGTAGCTTTTTTTGGAATAAGGCATATGAACGTTGAATTTGTGCTTGCATTGACTACCCCATTATTGTAGAACTCTCTCATAACCTTCATAAGGTCCTCCTTTATCACCTCCCAACACTTCTTGAAAACCTCCAAAGTATAGCCATCCGGACCCGGAGCTTTATTCCCCTCACAATTTTCGATTGCCACTTTGACCTCGCCTTCCTCAAAAGGTCTCTCAAGCCATCTCTTGTTGTCCGAGATCTTACCTTCTTAGTGTATAAACTTTTAAAGAACTCCACCAATTCATTTTCAATTGCTGATTCCTCCGTAAGCAATGATCCATCTTCTTTCTCAAGTTTACTAATAAGCTTATTCGACCTCCTTTGATTTATCACTTGGTGGAACAATTTTGAGTTGGCATCCCAATCCGTAACCCCCTTAACCTTTGCTTTCTGCTTCCAAGACGTTTCTTCTTTGAGCAAAATATCGGACAACTCTACTTTCAGGGCACTTCTTTCGGCAATACAGGGGAAAGGGTGAGCATTTGGTGAACTGGAACAAAGTGTCAAAAATTAAGCAGTTTGGTGGCTTGGGAATTGGTAATTTGATCAAAAAAAACTCAGCTCTGTTGGGGAAGTGGCTATGGCGTTATCCGCTGGAACAAACTACATTATGGCCTTCAATCATTCGGAGTAGACATGGTTCGGTGGATAATGGATGGGATACTAAGGAGGTATCTAGGGGCACCCATCGTAGCCCATGGAAAGCTATCGCAAGAGGTTATGGTACGTTCAGAAAGCATGTTCGGTTCAAAGTCGTTAATGGTGAGAAAATTCAATTTTGGTTAGATAATTGGGTGGGGGAATTCACTTTGGCAGAAAAATTCCCGAGGCTGTTCAGAATTGCTTTAGTCCAGAAAATTTCTATTGCATGTAGTATCAGCTGGGCAGATGATAATATTTACGTTTGGGATATTTTATTCCGGCGTAACTTTTCAGAAGAGGAAGGCAATGAATTCATAGAGTTGCTGGGCACAATCAACAATTGGGAGATATCTAGAGAAGGAAGGGATTCCAGAATTTGGGTAGGCAATAAACAAGGTGTTTTTTTGGTTAAGTCGTACTTTGATTGTCTCACAAAGGTTGAAGGGTAGGAATTTTGCTCCACATGACATGGTTTGGAAATCTGGTATTCCAATGAAAATTAGAGTTCTGGCATGGTTAGCGGCTCTGAAAAAGGTCAACACAATGGATAAATTGCAAATTAGAAGGCCTAGCATGGCTCTATCTCCTACTAGATGTGTTATGTGTAAATCTAGCGAAGAAAGTTTAGACCATCTACTAATAATTCAATGTTCATTTGCTCAAGTTGTTTGGAATCTTGCTCGCAAGGAATTCAGTCTGATTTTAGTGTTCCCTAGTTCGTGGCACGACCTACTACTGGTTCGTTGGAGGTTCAAGGGCAATAAGGAGAAATCTCAGATGCTATGGAGATTTTGTTTGATGGCAATATTATGGCACATTTGGAAGGAAAGGAATGCAAGGATTTTTGAGGATAAAGAAGAGTCAGTGGAGAGAGTTCGGGAACAAGTTAAAATCTCAGCTTCTCTTTGGGCCTATGTTTCCAATAATTTTCATGGTCTTTCCATCTCTGACATTGTGAGGAATTGGGAAGCTGCTATGTCCTAAATGCAGGGAGCTTCTTGTGCTTCGTCAGTTTGTTTGATTCAGTTTGTTTTTAGTTGTCTATTCTGATGTTTGTTAGGGTCTAGCAGCGGTCATTTGTGTAGTATCCAGAGGCTTTGTGATTGGTTGTTTTTGTTGTTTTCAAGGCCTGTTAGTGGAATTCTCTTCCACTTTCAGTTTCTCTTTGCTTGTATTTGTTTTTTCTTTCAATATAAGCCTTTTATTCTGTTCAAAAAAAAAGTGTATCGAAACTTCTTACGTGTTTATCTTCATCGGGATGTGTAATTATTCTATACACTAATGAATGTAACTTAAATCAAGATTATCCAGAGCTAAATACGTTGTCTCTGCAAAAATCAACAATACCATTTATATCATCGTTTTATTGCCAGATGCAACCGTATCCTATTTCTTGGGATTTCTTGAATCACCACACCTCCATCCTGTGCACTTACAACCCCCACCCCTCCCCTTCGGCAACCGAAAGGAAAACAATGAAGAAGCAAGTTAAATTCGCAAGAGGAACTGAGCTAAAATGGATACACCAGTCAAACAGACTTCAACTACATTGATTTACATAAGTCGGCTTCTTGGGCTGTAATTCATCGCTCTATAGTCATTAGGATTTGTAAGACTAAGTTTATCTTAGTTCTATTTCACATAAAACCTGAAATCCAATCCAACACATCAACACGTAAACAAGAAAGGCGTCATTAGACAATCAACTAATTGAATCTATCAGCCCATGGCAAGCCACAAACGATTTTTTAAAAGTGATGATTCGAATCATTTTATATGATTCCACAATTAGTTTCTTCTAATAGCAAGATATTCATCGAATGAAGGGGAAACTGATCCTTAATTTCATCTAAAATGAAACTGAAAACTGAACTGGCCACCATTGGTCAGTAAGCGATCATAGAACTAACTACAAGACGTGGTTACACATACATGATTGACTCACTCGAAAACATCAATACACAGCAAAAGCAACAAATTTCATCAGCAGGAAATAATAATAATAATTGGGTACTAGTAATTAAGACCAAAATCACAAGCCTAACACATTTTCTAATTCTCAAGCTACTAATTTATATAGGCCGGGCTAAATACACGTACCTCTTCACTTGGTTTTACCTCCTCAGTGCATATGCAGTGAATAAAATAGGCACATACTGTCCGCATATGTGCCGACTCAGTATTTGGTACAAAAAAATTAAAATAGTGGCTCTGCGCATGTGCAGCGAGTATGCACCTATTCATTTGCTCCATATGCGCCGAGGAGGTAAAACCAAGTAAAGAAGTGTGCGTATTTAGCAGCAGCCTTTATAGTTTATATATCCTCTTCCAAGATCCAGTTGACCTTCAATTGATTGCAGAGTAAAAATAAGGGAAAGATAAGACCAAATAATTCGCTTCAAATCAAATGATAACACAGAGAAGAATTTAGGGTTTAAAAGCTTTGGCTAATGAAATAAATTAACACAGAAGAATATATATATATAAAGAAAGAGAGAAAGGGGAAGAGATCAATGTACGGAAGCAATGATCCAAGTAGGATTCTTGAAGGAAAGGTCCTAAGCAAATGGGGCAAGAAGGGTTGTTGGAATTCGATTCCGAGGAAAAGCTGGTGGCGTCTATATTCTTCTTCTGCTCCATCAACCTTCTTCAGTTCGACCCCATTTCTCAGCCATGGCATATTTTGAGCGATTTGGAAAGGGACATCCCTAAACTAATTGAAGATTTCTGTTTGTACCCTAAACAATATTTTGATGCAGTTTGCACCCTATACAAGTATACATTTAATTTGTTGCAATCTATACCTTATTTCCGGCCAAATTTTTAACCGCCATTGACCATGAGCATCTTACATTTTCTTTTCAAGGGTAATTTAGGTAGAATACAAACTGAAATGGAGGATTTGTTTGTTGAGAATGAAGTGTAAATTGTGATTTGGTAGTATAAATGAGTGCTTTGTTTGTTATTTATCTACTTTAGTTTGTGTGCTTACCCTTGCAGAACACACATGTGAATGCCGGTTAGAAATTTAATTGAAAATAACCTATTAGGGTTGATTGCAACAAATTGAATATATAGGTGCATATTGTCTACAAATAAAAAATGATGCAAATTGAAATCTACGATTAAATTAGAGTGCATTGATGTAATTTAGTCTATAATATAAATTTTTCAAGACTTGTACCGAACAAACTATCAACCATTTAAAAAAAAAAATTAAATCTCACTCATAAAATTACTTATTCTGTATACATTTTTAAGATTAAAAAATCATTACCCTTATTATACACATACGTACTTATATTTCACTGAAAATGGAAAAATCTACACTTACATATATTTTTAGTGGATTTAATTGAAAAAACAATATCCTCGGATCTAGAAAAAGACTATTTTTGTGAGTCTGTCAAATTAGGTTTAATTTTTTCTAAAAAAAAAAAGCTATAATAAAGTAAATGTTTAAACAATCACTTGAACCATCTTAAACTTGAATAAAACAGTATGACTAAAAATCATAGGTTTGTTTTGATTTAGGGTACCTTTCATAATACATAATAAGACTTTAGGTACTAAATACTCATTTATTAGAGTTTAGATACCAAAATTTGACTGACCGTAAGTTTTCATTTGTGATCAAGGTTAAGGGTTTAATTATTTGACTGATATATCCTAATTTTTCCACTGAAGATCACACATGTCTAACACTTGTCAAAAAAGAAAAACACATACACATCACGTGTCATCTAACCATAATAGAGTCATCTAACCAACTCAAGCAGTCATCTAACCGAGTCAACATGTTTCAGTTGCCAATCTTTGAAAACCTAAAACAAAGGAGGCCAGCAACATGTTTCAATTGCTAATCTTCTATAGAGCCGGAAGAACCAAGGTGATGAAGGGGTTGCGATCCTTTCTTTAACATGCCAACACGGACTTAGACCTGGTAAAAGCACACCCAACTCGAATCAACACAAAATTATAAGTTAACGGGTGAACCCTTAACGAACTCGAGTCATTAATAGGTTCACCCGTTTAACACAAATTGTTAACGAATCATGCTCAGGTTTATTGGTCAAATTCATTAACACCCATTAAAAAATTTTAAATGCTTTATATGAACAGGGGCAGTAAGTCATTTAACCTCTAAAAAATCGCTAAATGTAAAATATCTCGTCTCTTACATCATTTCTACCACCTCCTAATCTCTACGTCCTTTCGGAGAGTTCCTCCCTTCTCTTTTCCTTATGGGGGCCATTAATTAAGGAAAAGGAGAATGTGTATCAAATATATTTGATTTTTCTAGTAAGAATTGTCCAATTTTTAGTCTAAAAACTTTGATCATCTTCATCTGTCTTTCTTAATCTCTCGTCTCTCTCTTATTCTCCAATCATCACATTTTCCTCTGCAATGAGCATCATCACTGATGGAATTAAAAAGAAAAGGAGGTCATCATCACTTGCAAAATCTTTATCTTCATCTTCATCTATTTCTATCTTTTTCATTTCTATTTTCAATATTTGGACTTTGTTCTTAGAATAAAAGTTATACAAGAATTTTGAATCGACACTGATCAATAATTAAAAGAAAATCAAGTTAAACGAATCGTATTTTGGTGACTGGTTAGTATAACATTTTTTATATTATGCAAACTACTTTTGAGATTCACTGTGAATCTCTAAATCTTTCTTTTGATTCAAGTTTATTGAGGTTAGTTTATGAAACGCTACATGAGATTACTTTCTTGCCGCCTAAGCTAAGAAATTGAATTCTAAGCAAGTGAAATAGGCCATCCTTGTTTTAGCCCATAAGCCTTGGCCTATCGAAATAATTTATCTTTAGTTAGCCCTTTTGAGTCTATAAGCCTTTTTCTTTGTTAACCCACAATGAATACAAGCCCATATCCTTAGTACCTTTAACCTTATAATAATAATAATAATAATAATAATAATAATAATAATAATAATAATAGGCAAAATGATAATGAATGAGAACGAAAAGTTAAATATGAATTTGCAAAAAGGAAGGTAATAGAAAGAAGAAAATTGAAGAATGAGCTATAATGTGTTTTAAAAGCCTCTAATCATGAAAAAGAAGTTTGCTTAAGTATGCGAGTCACTTTGAACTCCTTGTTTACTAGTTGTTTTAATAGCCCATTAACCATTAGCCCCGTTGCAACCAAATGAAATTCCGAATTGATCCTTATCAATTTGGTTTTGAGGTAAGATTGGTGCGATGGCGTTAAAGTAATTCACCTCTTTATTCTTGAATATCTTTCTATGAGATTCTTATTCTTTCAGTTTTAGTGTTATTTCTTTTATGTATAAATGAGACTTTTGAATTTACTTATACTTACGCTTTATAACTCATGTGTAGATGATACACACAATTTGGAGTAATTTACTTGTTGAGTGTATGCCTAGTAATAGTCTAAGTCAATGTTTATCAAAAGCAAAGTGTGGAGTTACGATTGGTTTTGAGGTTGATCCTTATTGCAATTGCTTGCACATGCTCACAAGGTTCATACATACATGTTTTGCTTTTGATTGCTTTAGAATTTTGATTTCCTAGGTATATGTCTTACGGATGCAATGTTAAAGTGGTTTAGGTCCTTACTAAACCACATTAGAAAATTTCACAAAGTGGAGGTTTCCTTAGGACTTGACATTGATTTGTAAATCAAAATTTTTCTCGTACACTCACTGAAACCCTTAAGAGACAAAACTTGTCTTTACTAGGGGGACGTAAGGATTTAAAGGCTTGTTGCATTTGTTTAATGCAATCATTAATTTAGGTTAGCATGTATGTGTTTTTTTTTCTCTCTCTAGTATAGTTCACTTCATCCCTAGAGACTACCAATGAGTTAGTTCTGGGAATCTGATTGAGCCAAAATAACGCACTTTTAGACTTGTTTAGATGATTCAATATGCATGAGTTTGAGTGTAGTTTAGATGGCTCAATGTGCATGAATTTGATTATAATTATTCAGAAATATTGAGTTTTGAGTTTTAATTATGAAATTCGATAAATGTGTCTTTTCTAATGCAATTTTGCTTTTCTATAGGTTAAAAGTGAACAAGTGCAAAACCGGAGCTAAAATCCTCAAAATTAGCCGTTGCCCGGTTAAATTCAAAGTTGAATTGAACTCAAGTAATGAATCCAAAGTAAATATTGAAGTCCAATCATAATTGGAGTGAATGTAAGAGTCCAACATAAGTCAATAAAGCAAGCCCATGCAAAGAATAACTCATTGGAATTGAATTTGAGAAGTTTTTTGGATTAAAAAGAACTTTACAAAAATGAAGTCATGTGTTTCTAGCTGAATCTAGTATTGATTCATAAGGAATTTGAAGATAACTCAAGATATATAACTTATAGAACTCTAAATCAGTAACCTGTAGGAAAAAATCGTGCCTCAATCGGAGTTCGAAAGAAAAAGTTTAGCGCAAAAATGCGAACAGTGCGCAAAGCTGTGAAACATAATCAATTACATGAAGTAGAATCTATTCTCCCCCTACTTTTCAACAGGAAATTTCAATTAAAGCCCATTTTACTGGCTGTTGAGATAGAATTTGCAAATTACTTGAAGGATGGGTTATAAAACAACTATAAGAATAAGAAAGTCAGAAGAATATAATATATATATATATTTATATGCTACCCTAAATTATTAAACTGGCTTTTACATACCAAATAAGGTCTTCGAAAGAAAATTCAGATTTTATAGAGATTACTTTGTTTCTTTTACTTTAGACTTTTGTAACCTTGTATAAGTAGTGATCCAAGAGCAAGAAGACAGTTTTTTTTTTGTCCAGGATTCAGATCATATCATTGAAGTTCAATTCAATTTCTGATTTTTCCAATTTTATCTAGTTTAATTGCTTTTTGATTATCAATTATGTAGTTCCACATGCTACTCTTATTAATTCCATCATTTTGTCTTAAAACCTTTATGTTGAGTTATACATTGATTTATATATTTAGTTTATTGCTAATGAATCTATTATGAATGTCCAGCTAGCTCGTTAGTTAAGGGTCTGTAAGGACCGGGTATATAGATGCGGTAGTTTTTCTTTCCAGAACTCAATTCTAATTTATTTTTTTAATTGGTTAAAGGTTAATACAAATTTTATTTTTATTAGATTATTATCCTCATATGCTAATTACATATGTTTATAAGAACTCTAATGAAATCTTTTCAATAAAAGAACAAAACTAGTTTGATCGTTATGTAGGTCAGACAATAACCCTAGAGGGGGTGAATAGGGTTTTTAGAGCAAAATGCGGAATTTAAAATGCTTTTAAAAAATGATTAAGTAAATAATGAATAGCCAAATATAGGAAACAATCAAGTTGAAGCGATCCCGGATCGTATTCCTAATCAGTTTGCTTGTGAATCCTTGACCCGTAGTCTATAAACAGACTAGAACCTTGGAATTGGACGATAGATGGAAGATAAACCTCAACCCAACACCAATAATGGAGGTGTGAACCTTGGTATAATCGAAGTCACCACAATTGATTGTGAATGATCAATTGATAACTCAAGAACAATACGAATAAATCAATTCGTAATTATTCAACAAGTTCTTAAGAACTCAAAAGTGAAAACACTCTATTATAATTATCAAAGTCTTCCTCTCAAACAATGAAATAGATCTCCTTAAATAGGAGATAAAGCAACTAATTAGTTTCCTAAAACAATATGGAAAATAATTCGTATTTAGAAAAGAAAAATAACATCTAGAATTATCCTAATGCAATAAGGAAACTAATAAACACTATAAAATAAGCCCAATACATTCCTAACATGACAATACTCTAAATAACAATATTCCTTGGGCTTTAAGAAATACAAAATAAATAAATAAAACTAATTAAATTATTCTACCAGCCGGTCGTGAGAACATGCTAGAAAATAAGGCTGAGTTTCAGATATTAAGTCATGCCCATGCCTTATCAAAAAAGCACTTTTGCCCTTTGGACATAATTCTCAGTTTTGGTATGCCCACGCTTTAATCAAACACTTCTTCTTGAATTATTCACCTTTTAACTTCGGGCTTTCTTCATCTTAAACTTCCATGCCCAATCTTTAGGAACTCCTTGGAATGCATGATTATCATTAAGCTTTTTGTATCAAGCATGTGAAATTTTATGGAATTCCTTTTGAATTTCCATGCTCTATCCTTGTGGGTCATTATATGCAGATCATCATTTGGAATGCCACGAACCACCATGGTTGAATAGAAATTGGAGCTAGGCCGGATCACATTATACCCCTCTTCTTCGATAAGATTCGTCCTCGATTCATTGCTATGCATTGCTTGACTCAACCAGTATTTACCAACTTCTGCATTTGAATAGAATTTTGGTATTTGATAATCTCCTTTATGATAGAACATATACTTGAGTCTTTGCTTTTATCGGAACATGGTTTGAAATGAATCAGATCCTCTGGGCCATGAATTAGTTCCTCCGGGCCATGAGTTGGCAAGAATGTTATGCTTCCTTTTCTTGGTCTTCTTTCACAAACGGAATTCATCGAACTTGAGGCCATGCTTCAACTCGATCATCTTTAGTTCATTGAACAAACTTCCCAGCTGATGATTAGGATGGAAATCGTACTTGTCCATTCTAATGAAGTTTACATGTTCCACTTCATCAACTTTCAGCTCCAATTCTTTGGCTTGAATCTATTTTCTTCCCTTTGCAATTATTTTCCTCGTTTCCATGGCTACCTTTGAACTTCTTTGCTCTCCTCCGTAAATAATCTTTGTATTCCTTTCGAACTTGTCAAGCTCCACATCTACCATGCTACTCAATTCCTCTACTACAATTGGCTTACCAACTATTTGCTTTAGAACTTGTTGGCCATGTTCCAACTCAACTTTTCCTTGGTGTTGATCTCCAACTCCCTGCAAATAAGACACAATAGATATAGGCAAAACTGGATTAAGATTGTTAGCTTTTGAAAATACTTCCTCTAATCCGCTCTCCTTTGTCTCAGTCTCTCGCACTTCATCACTTGACTCTTTTCCTTTTCTCTCTCCCTCTTCCTTTTCCTCACTAGCTCTTTCATTAAACTCTCTAGAGCTCTCACTCTCTACTTCTTTTCTCATTATTCTCTTTCTTTTTAATTTCCCTCTCTTTCTTTTGCTCACTAAGCTCTTTCTTTTGTGCACTTTTTTGCCTTTGATCACTCTCTCTTTACAATCTCCTTTGATCTTCATGAGCTTGCTTTGGTGGCAATGGAACTAGAGTAACAGTAGTTGAAGTCTCTTACTTGTCGACTTGTCCCTCAACCAGAATCTAGGGGCTTTCCTCTATGTAATTCTCATCAACACCTATGGCTGGAAGTGCTTGCACTTGCGGTTCTTCAACTTGCACTAAAATTTTTTATCTTCTTCTTCTTGCAAGCTTGGAATTACACCTTCAACCCACAACTCACCTTCTTCAGCCGTCACTTCAATTTTCTCGATCTCATCGGTTTTCAGCCTATTCTCCAACAACGGTTTAGATATGGCTCGTTTCTCTTCTTCTTTTGATTGATTTCATTCACCAAAAGATGTATTCGGACTTTGACTTGGATCTAGGCTTCCCTTCTTCTTAGATTGCTCATAGGCTTTAGCAAACATCGCCTCAAACCTACGACAATCTTCTTCATCAAACAAATAAACCTTCCTTTTGCTACTACGTACCCAAATTTTCTTTGTCTCGAACCCGACTTTCTCCAACCTCACCACCTTTTCTTCTTCTATTAGTAACACCTGGATCCTATTCATCTTCAAATTTAACTTTACAAAGCTGATTTTTTAATTTCTCTTTGGGAGCTTTATTCAACCGCAGGTGCCGTTCAATCATTAATTGCTTTAGTCACGCACTATTGTGTTTAACCACTTGAAAGTCATATTCAAAGTTTAGATAGGACATACTTGCTGCAAAACAAGGATTAGTGCAAAAAAGATAATCCTCACCACGCTCAAAGATATGTCACTCTAATTTTACCACTCGTGTTTGTTGCTCAAGAATGATAAACCTCACAATTTCACTTTTGGAACTTATTAATCAAGTTGAATAATTCTGAATTTATCGCAAGTTCACAAATAAATCAATCTCACATCCAACAATTCAAATTAGGCAATTCAACAAGGAGGTTTCACCAAGGAGCATGAATTCTAAGAATGAATCAATGAATAATATGATGCTAGGACAATCACACAACAATCCAACAATTCAAATAGAATAGTAACCCTAATTGGAATCAACAAGCTTTCTAGGGTTTCATAATTTATGAATAATCAAAATCAATTTAAAACGATCTTAGGGTTTGGAGAGACGAATAATCAATTTACGAATAATCAAGATCAACAAGTAGGATTTTTTTTGGCCTACTTGGAACCCTAACAGACGGAATAAAAGAATTATAAGGTTCCCAAAATCAAGAACAATCAAAACAATCTAAGGGTTTGGATTTCCTCTTGCTTCTTCTCTTCTCTCTTTTTTTTCTTTAGAAAACACTGTTCACGCAATTACTGTTCACGCAACTACTATTTATTGACACTGTTCACTCATTTTTTTTATAAACCCTAAATCAATGATACGGAATCAACAAATTCACAGATCAAAGACTAAGGATTTGTAATTGAAATAACATGAATTAAAAGACAGAAAACCTGGAATATAAGTTCTCTCTTATACAAATGACGCGATCCCGGATCGTACTCCTAACCAGGTTATTTGTGAATTCTTGACCCGTAGTCTATAAACAGACTAGAACCTTGGAATTAGACGATAGATGGAAGATAAACCTTAACTCGACACTTATAATGGAGGTGTGAACCTTAGTATAGTTGAAGACGCCACAATTGATTGTGAATGATCATTTGATAAGTCAAGAACAATACGAATAAATCAATTCGTAATCATTCAACAAGTTCTTAAGAACTCAAAAGTGAAAACACTCTATTATAATTATTAAAGTCTTTTTCTCAAACAACGAAATAGATCTCCTTAAATAAGAGATAAAGCAACTAATTAGTTTCCTAAAACAATATGGGAACTAATTCCTATTTAAAAAAAGGAAAATAACATCTAGAATAATCCTAATGCAATAAGGGAACTAATAAACACTCTAAAATAAGCCCAATACATTCCTAACATGACAATACTCTAAATAATAATAATCCTTGGGCTTTAAGAAATACAATATAATTAAATGAAACTAATTCTCAGCTTTGGCGTGCCCACGCCTTATCAAAATAGCACTTATGCCCTTTGGACACAATTCTCAGCTTTGGCGTGCCCACGCTTTAATCAAACACTTCTTCTGATTTCTTCCATGCCTAATTTTTAGGAACTCCTTAGAATGCATGATTATTATTCAAGATTCTTGCATCAAGCATGTGAAATTCTATGGAATTCCTTTTGAATTTCCATGCTCTATCCTTGTGGGTCATTATGTGCGGATCATCATTTAGAATGCCACGAACCACCATGGTTGAATAGAAACTGGAGCTAGGCCAGATCACATCACAAGCGATATAAACTCAAGATAAAGTAATAAAGATAAATAAGAAGCTTGGGTTTAAAAAAATGAAACCGTAGAAGTTCCACTAACAAATTTTCTTACGGGTGAAAATCAAACCTTTTACAAGTTTAATCCTTATCACTGCATTCACACAAGAAACACTCTTTCTCTATAATGAAATATCCACTCACAAATGGATGAATATAATTTAGTGATACACACCAATTTAGAATAACTCTCAAGTATATACAAGGATCTAAGATAAAGCTCATACTAGTGTTATCAAATTTGATCAAGGTCTATAGCTTAAAATGATAATGGACTGAACAAACAATGACTTGAATATTTTGAATATTGATGATAGAAGGATAAATAGTTGAAACAGTGATTCAAGAATATTTAAGTGTGTCTTAAATGTTCAGTATATAGTCCCAAAGAATATATGGCCATTTTAGAGGTTAGGTGTGAAGTTGACTGATGGCCAATGTCTATCAGGCTAAAATCCCAAATTTTTGACTTCTACAGTTTTGATCCAAAATACATTTTAATACTTGAAAAATGTTGTAAACATGTTTCTAAGAATTTGTTGGAACTCAAAAATCATTCGTATGAATTTATAATGAATTTATTTTGAAAATCGATTTATGAAAAGTGATTTCAAAGAGATTCAATTCTAAATTTGTTTGACTCAATCTATAAATGATGTATGATGATGTTTGAGATATTTGAAGGATCAAGTAAGAAAATCTACAAATAATCTAAGCACTCACTCAATTCTTGGTTTAACAAGTCTTCGAATGCTTGATACGTTTCTTTGGTTCTTCGTTTGTTCTTTTTGACTTTCTCTCTAATTTATGTCATTGCTTCTTGATCAATAGTGTCTTGTGAGACAAGCATTTGTAAGTTGTGTACCTGTGGAGATATGACCTCGGTTTGGATTGTCGGTTTTAGTAAATTTCATTTCACGAATGATGATGATTTAAAATTGTGACTATACTTAATTCAACAGTTATGTTAAATAACCCATGATTAATATATTATTATTATTATTATTAAAACAAGAATAATGACCTTTTAGGTCAACACGTTATTTTTATGCTAAACCCTTACCAGTCAAGTTAGAGAGCGGCCTGTACTCTCTAAATCAATTGGTTTTGAATCTTTTAGATCTCAAACAATAATACGTTGTTTTTGGTATTCATTTTAAACGTTACTTTTTGGTACCAAAATTGCCAATTTTGTATTTCCACTGCACGTTTTGATTCAAATTTGATTTTAATCATGTTTTAACCTTTTTTAATTAAATTGTGGTTTTTACTTAATCTTTCCACAATCACTTTTAATAACAGGTTTTGTAGTGTCAAATATTACTTCACTTAAATAAACAAGTGTTTTTGGTAAAATTAAGTAAAGTGAATTGATTTCGTTGCTAGTATTGGTACATGTAGCTCATGTCAGGCATGAACTATCATGAAAATTACAAGTTTATGAGGTCAATTAGCTTATGGAATGTAAGCTTATTTTTAAACAAAAATTAAAGAGAAAAGGATTCTCGATCTATCGAATTACCGTTGTGTTGCCCGGAACTTATGTATACCCCAAACACTTTTTATTCTTGATTTTATTTAAAGTTTTTCACATGTTTAATTAGTTTACTACGCTGTTTTTAGTCTTTTTCTTATTTAACATTATTGCATTTTCCCGTAGTGTTATGTTAGTTTGCTTTTAGTTAGAAAACCTTGCATTAGTTGTTAATTAGTTTCCCTTTAGTTGCATGTTAAGTTAAGTTTATAAAGCCTTTAGTTAGATAAATAATGTGTGTTAGTAATATTTTGCTTTTCTTCCTAAATCATATTTTCTTTATTTTTATCTTCTCTCTTTTGAAAGAAACATTCCTAACTCAAAGAAATACGCGTCATTTCTATGCATTAGACCTCGGACTTACCTAGTATTTATTACTTGACCGACCACTTGGAGTTGGGTGTTATAACTCGCATTGTTTTAGTAGAGTCAACTAGCCTAAGGTCAATTTTTAGCAGATCTCTGTCCTTTTCAATGTCAAGAGCCTACTTGGCCACCTTCTTGATGTTCTTGATGGATGTCTCAGTATCAGACCTTAACTAGTCGCCTTCTCAACCTGCTTATTGTCCAAATTATAGAGGTAATGCACGGACTGAAAGCAAAAAGAAGAAAACACTTTAAAAAAAAGTAAAAAAAAAGATTTGTGGCAAGAATGGTCGGACATTACCTTAAGCATGGAATAAACAACTTTGATACTTAAGTCATTGAGCGCCTCATACTCCATGACATGGATAGTAATTTTGTATTCTTTCTCGTCCAAAACTAGTATCCTGCTTGGCAGCCTTACAAGTTCCCTCTAGAGGAGGGCCAATTGCAATAAGATCGAGCATGGATGTCTTAGTGCTCGAGGTAACTGATGGGACAGCTCGCTTGATTATGGTCACAAAACTAGCCACAGAACCAGCCACGTCTTCTCAGTTATTTGAGTTTTTTAACCTCTTTGAGCTTTTCTCAGCCCCTTCAGAAGGAGCTTTACCAACTTTCTTTTCATCTTTCTTCCGTTTTAAAGCCTCTTGGAAATTGATTGGCATGTCAAGGTTGGATGTTTGCCTAAGAACTAAGTTGTTCCCCGAGCTAGAAGAACGGATGAACTTTGTCGATTCGTCCAATAAATAGTACTTTAAGATTAGTTGGGGTGGTGGTTGTTAAAATGTTGGTGATTGCTGTTAAGAAATGATTTTGGCCTTTGTTGATCGGCAAAGTAGCGCGATATCTTACTCGACCTTAGAAGCCTCTTCTATCTCTTGGAGTTGCTTTCTTTCTTTCTCGACTCAGTTCTTGGAGGCTGGTAAAGAAAGAAAGGAAACCTACCAGGAAACGAAACCACCCATGGTCATCTTGCCTTATGCCCTTTTGTTTCTCAAACTCATCTTTAATCTCGAATTCTCTATTGACGAACTTATATTGACCAAATAGTTTAGCCTTTAGTTTAAAGGTTAGCTTTTGCCTTATCCATTGGAAATTGTTGTGTCTTTTGCTGAAAAAAGTGGTGGAGCAGTGATATCCAAGAAGCTTATGACTTACTTGAGAATGTTTTAGCTTAATAGGCCAACCACCACCATCGCGTCTAAAAATGGAGTTTAGCTAATCGATTTGGACCTCTGCCAAAAAAGGCTTCTCAAACATTTTATTATTGCATGTGATTATAAGAAAAGTATACAAGTGTTAGATCGCAAAAGCGATAAGAGTATAAGGAAAGGATGAAATCACCAAAGCAAAGGATGGACTAAGTCCAAAAGCTATCCTTGGATTCGGTTTATTCACGGGACTAGGATCCACATTGCCGACCAAAATTATGGCATCCTCATCCGCCCTTTGCTCGAGTCTAGCAAAGCGTGACTAGACTGGGATAATTTGTTCTAGCCCTCAAGTTAAAGTTGTATTTACCTTTACTAAAGGTGTAGTAGTATCTAAGTTTAACTAGACCTAACGTTGTGCCAAGAATCTTGTTTATGACATCAACCCCTAAAATTATTCTAAGGACATTGGGGCTCAGTTGGCACATTGTTAGGTGATTGGTTCAAAGGAATTTGACTAGGAGTGAGAAAATTAAAATGGCAATGTAAGCTCGGCCTCCTTGAAACTGGAAATGTCGACGGGGAATTTGTTATGACCTAATTCGGTCTCATCAAAGGGGTCCTCCCCTTTAGGAGGGATCTTCCGTGCTAGGTCTTTAAGGATAAACCTATGGCCAAATTCATGGTGCTAATCCTTAATTGAGGATGAAGAACAATAAAGAACAAATTAAATGAACCGAAAAAGGGAAAGTTGGATAAACATTAACCGAAAACCAAAAATCTAGCCCTAAAAATGGATGAATAGAACTCTTGATGTGTGATAAACTAGACAAATCCATCGAAAAATGCAGGAAACAGTGGTAAATCTATGCTTTTGAAGATTCAGGTGAAGAGCGAGGGGAGAAGATCATGGAAGGATATAGAAAAATAAAAGAAGAAGAGGAAAATAAAGGAAATAGAGGAAAAAACAAAATTTACACTTGTATTTTTCTATCTCCTAAAAAACAACAGTCCCGGCTTTAAGAACCTTTATGTAATCATGTTACGCATTAAATGTAAGGCCCACGAGCAAAATCCCATCTATTTTTGAAATGGCCGACAACCAATGGCAGAACGACACAACTGCCAGGTGTATAGATTAGCTTCTCTAGGAAGCTTAACAAGATTGATTTTCTTTTAAAACGTGTGAAAAATAACCAAGTGTTGAAGATAGAACACGAGCATCCACAATGGCACTGAGCACGAGGTATGAAGTTCTAAGCACCCGATCTCAACTTAATGGCTGAGCTCCGATGCTTGGGGGCAATTGTGGGAGGCTAAAAATAGACAGCTGGTCAGAATGGTCAAGCTATGTTAGATGACCTAATGATCTGGAGTGAAGTTGGCTCACATTACTGAAAAATCAGGCAAAAGCCCAAACAATGCTCCAACCCTAACTTTAATCATCACAAAGTCCTCATCTAATAGATCTGTGTGTTAAAGGACTTTCTACTGACTTGATATGCCAACTTACATATAAAAAGGTTACTGAGCTAGAAGATGACGTACAAAGGGATATAACCACTATTGCTCATGTGAATAAGGATAATGCTAAAAGGAATATGAACAAGACCCTAGGTGGGTAAGGCACATCAAAGGATATTTGATCTCCAAATCATCCCTCTAGCGAGAATATTGTTCCATTAGCATAGAACTTAAGAGAGCTCCGTAACTCCCCCTTGTAAACTTTCCTTACTTATCCCTTTGAGCAAATAAAAAGTACGCACGCACACTCAAGGGTGGATGTACTGCTGGATTAGTGGTTGAACTGGCCAGAGGAACCAAATTATCCTCTCCTTGGGGTTGTTTGTGGACTGATTTCTATTCTAGAGCTAGTCACACTTTTTTTTTAGTTGCTCAACTTTTTAGCACCCACACTCTTGTAGTTCAATTATCAATTAATTTATAATTTAAGGCTCCGTTTGATTGCAAAGATGGAAAAGAAAAATAAATTTAGTTTGTTTGTGTGAAAAAATATAAAATAAGTTGAGTGATAGAGGTGATATCCTCTTGATTTTTAAGTTTTTCCATGAAGAAATTTTCTTTGCTTGGTGGTGAGTAAAATATTTTCACCAAAAATATTGAAGGATGGATGATATATACTCATAAAATGAGTAACATCTCTCACCTTATTTTCTATCTTTTCACACAAACTAACTAAATTTATTTTTCTTTTCCATCTTTACAATCAAACGGAGCCTAAATGCTCCTTTTACAATCAGTATTCAGTACACTATCAATTTACTATTTTTTTTTGGAACAGAACTATCAATTTACTATTTAAACGACCTTACTGAAAATAATGGTATGCTTGTTCATAAAAAGGGGGAAAACACTATACTACTGATCACCTTGACGACAGAGATGTATATATATAGTAAATCTAATTTCAAAGGCTTTAAAGACAAAAAGTTAAAACATGTGTTTTCGCATAAGTTTAAAACAATTATGGATATTTGCTCTAAGAAAAGAAAGGTCAAAACAATACTATACAAAAAAAATAAAAATAAAATATCCATGCACTGTTTAATTTTGTCGCAAATAACATTATATGTGTATTGAATTAAATCATCAATTATCATCTGGGAATTGTGAAAGATTCAGGCAGGTCATTATATTAGAAACTCCTCTAAGCTATATATCAAGACCAATTTCAAATATACTCCATAGATATTGATTTTCACGTGAGCTTATAAGTTATATAGTATGAAGTATATCTTAAACGTAAAACGAAACCAATAAGGGGGCATATTTGTCCGTACAAAAACAAAGGCGAAAACACTTACGTTCATTTTTTATTTGATATATAGAAATTTGGTGTTTGATTACGTACTATGTACTCTTTATCTAGAACTGAAACTTGTGCGTTTGAGCTTTTTTTTTACCTTACCTAGAATTGATTTTCAAGGGGGATAATGATAGGAAATTCCTAGAATTATGTATTGTTTACTTGTACAATAAAATTAGGTGAAATTATTATTGTGTTATAAAGTATGCAATCATGAACTTCCAAAGATTGAAATGTACTTAATTTTCATCAAATAACACAACATATGATCACTGAATCGATATAGCTTTATACAATATTAAAACTAGCTCAGGACTAATGTACACTGAATCGATCCAAAAGAAATAGTTAATAAAGTTGATTGGTAACTTAGTGGCTGGTTTCATGTTTAACTTTTTCATGTTTAAAGGTCTCTGATATATGTTAAATTTTACATAACTTTTAGTAAAAACATATATGTATATATATATACGGTCCCCTCTAATATTTCTTTAAAAAATAAAGGTTTTGGGCCTTATCCCCATTTACTGCTTGTTTGCTTTGAGTTTTGCTTTATTATTGAAATTTTAAATTGGTAAATTCACACTAAAGGTTGCTTATTATTCTATGTCAAGAGGTTGAATCATAAATTGAAAAGTTTCAAACTTTCCATGTGAAATTACTATTTTTGATTCCAAGAATGAATAAAAACTCGAATCAAACGACTAAACAAGGAAGACATGACTTAGATCCAAACCCCATAAGTGGGATTTGAGGGTGAATGTTATTACTTGGGCTACAGCTCTTGGCAAGACCCCCTTAATATTTTTTTGTTGTATTTTAAGTGTTTATTTGGATGTTTCTATTGCCCATGCCATATTTTATCCTCCAAAATTTAGAATCCATATTTGAATTTTGTACTTTTATAAAGGATGAATTAATTTTGACATAACAAATAGTCAAAAACAAAATTTATTTACTTCTGTGAAATCCAACACAATATTTGTAAGACCCATAAATTTCTAGTTTTTACTTTTATATATAATACATGGGTATTATGGTAATGTTTCATTAAGTGTCTATATAATTATAATTACGATTTATTTATTTATTTTCTACATTCATGAGTTAGATGGGTTTGATATAATATTATTTTTGTAGCCTACTATAATAAATTAGTGAGTCTTATATTTTAGTTTAATTGGTTTTCCAAATCCAACATGTATAAGGAAGTGGACCAGGTTTATTATATAATTGGTATTTATAAGCCCTAATCTTATAAGATTTAAGTTATAGCCTTAAGCCCATTACCTATTTAATAATAATATATTTAGTTATATGGGGAGAATGGGAAGAAAAAAAAAACCACGTACGTAGAAGAAAAACGGAAGAGGCGACTTGGGGCGTAGAAGGAGACACCATTGCGAACGATTATTTTTCTTCCTTAGTTTCAAGATATCTTTCTCGATTTATCGATAATTTAAGGTGAGTGATTCTCACCCTCTTCTAGTGGTTTCTATTCATACATGTTTTGATTTTCTTTTGACCTAATTTTATGAAGGAGGGTTGTGTTTTTGCTCAATTGTTTGTAAGTTTCTTAATAAAGAATTTCAGTCATATGCTCTTACTAAAAATTTGAGAAAAATACATAGATTGATATCATGAGTTAGAAGTATTTTGGCTTTGGAATTGAATTAGTAGGGTTTTTAATTTGGGAGATATAAATTTTACAAAATAAGTGTATTAAGAAACCTAGTGGTAATCAGATTGCTGTCTTACATGTGTATATACGAATTCGTTTAGGATACTCATATTTCGTGTAAAACTCTGGAAAAATTAGAGAAGTTAATATCATGTGTTAGGAGTATCTGGGCTTTGGAATTGATTGAATATGATTTTTATGTTGAGAGATATTGAATTTACAAAAACAGTGCATTGTAGAATCTGATGCTACACAGAATGTATATCTGTCACCAAAACATTTATAACTCCTGAAGTATAAATGATTTTTAGTTGAATCCAATTGGATATGACTCCAGACACATTAGGCTATATTGTATAAGTTTTATGGAATTTTTGGATTGTTGAATAATTCCCAGAATTTATGTGAAGTTGGTGGTTGTGTCGATTATAAGCCCGGTTTGTGTTCTTGTTTTGTTTGTGTGTAATTTAACTTATGATTTTGGTGTAGTTTGAATAGGATTCTTAAAAATTGACTAGAGTCATAGGAAAATTCCTTAATTATGCCACTGCTCCCTTGTTATGATTTGATCTTGGATTTGATTCAACACTTGTGTGGATTTCCCATGATTTTTGTGAAAAGAAAATTTTGGTGAAAGCCAATGAAATTTTATGATTTTGACCGTAAGCCAGATGGGGGCTTGTGATGGTTGTTGTACTCGTTCTATTGTTGAATAGACGAGTGGATTATATGTGATTTTACTCGCAAAAGGGCGAGTGTTTTGGCGCGCAAACGTATAACTAGCCTTCAGAAGAAGGTCGGAACTTTAGACGATATGCCCGTGGGGATTCCGGTTCGGAGTGGCCGCTAGTTATACGGGGAGACACAGGTCAAGATGATCTGTGTAGGCCATGGGAGAGTATGGCGAGGTGGCATGTAATTAAGGTGCACACGCTAACCAAAGAGTCTAGTGGATTAGGAATGTATGGCTGTTTTCTTTGTTTAATTTGTATAAAATTATTGGATCTCTAAATGAAAATTCTAGCACATGAACCTGGAAGGAAATTTGATTGTGCTCATTTTTCATGTTTTGAGTTTCGTTTAATTCCTTATCGTTTAGAAGTTTTGGTTGAATCTCGTTTGTGAAAAATGTCTGCATTGAATCACTGGTTTGGAGTATTAAATGGTCAATTTTTGCGATCTTTCACGAATATTTGTAGAAATCATCATTCTGGAAAAAAAATTTGTTTTAAGTTTTCTCAAATTCCGCACGGTTTGGGCAGAAACGAACATTTTTACTGCAGTAGTTTATTTTGTGGTGTAGATATTATCCTTGTCCCTAACTTCTTATGTGCAGGAAGGTGAGCCTTTCTAACATTTGTGCAGGGTTGGCCTACCTTAGCGTTCTTATAAGTATTAATTTAAAATTTTGTGAATGAATGTGACAAGAAACTAAACGCCACATTTTTATCGGGAAACTACGGTTTTGTCTCGATTAGTATATGGAAGTACATGTCTTGTCTCATGGTTATTTTAGTTAAAAATTTGCATTTATAATAATTGCATCATGGACATAGTTGGGTGAACGAATTAACTCATACCAGTATTTTATACTGACCCAAGTTGTCTTTGTACTTCTTGGGTACGTTCTCTTTATGAGCGTAGCTAAGGGATTTGCAGGAATTTATGTACTTCCTAATTGTGCTAAGACATGTACTTGAAGTATGCTTATTTTGTACATTTCTTTTGGTTTGATGTACTTGGGAAGTGGGGGCGATTTAGATGTACTCTGACCAAATAGTTTTTGTAAAGCAAATGTAATTGGACTTTTGTATATATACGGTTAGACATTTTAATTTTATTTATTCCGCAAAATATTTATTAAAAAAAATAAAAGTTTTTGTTTTATTAAGTGTATATTTTGGTTTTCGAGAATTAGTTTAAAGGAAAATATGGTTTTTTTTAAATTTTCATACCCAGTAGTTGGACGGCTGAGTACGTGTGAATTAATGGGTACTCGAGGTCCAAAAATTGGGATATGACAATATTGTGTATATTCTAAAAAAGAAACTGAATTCCTAATTCAAGACAAAAAGACTTATATCTTTTGTTAGATTGGGTGTAACCGATAAAAAAACATATCGTATATCCTCGTACTAAACATGTTTTGACAAAATTAAGATTGTTTTGGTATCTTAATAAATACAGTATTCCTCAAAATCGCAAGATTATATCTTGGTTTTATTCATGCTTTTAACTATCTTTCTTCTCTAAACCGACACTCCACCTTCACGCTTCGCCCATTGTTTTAGCCTCGCTAGTCGTGGCGTCTAATGTTGACCCGCCTTTGTTCAAATCCTAGCTCTACCATTGGACCAAGAATTTTGGAACATTATATATTTTAACTGTATAACATTTTGACGAGTCTAAGGCTAGCACCGGAGTTGGGTCATGGAGTGAAGACTATGCAGACCCCATTCAAGTTTCAAGTGGTCCAATAACCAGATCTAGAGCAAGAAAGAACAATGAGGTGCTCATGATTATGATCCAAGAGATGATGAATAAAGCTAGAGCTTTGAGAAGCATTCAAGGAAATGAAGAACAAGAATAGAGAACAATTGTTAGCCAAGAAGATGTGAAATCAAACTTGAGAGGATTCATAAAGTATGGTGGAGTTCTAATATGTTTAGTGGCAGATAAGGATGTTGGAAGATCATTTGAAGACATGACAATCAAGTCCCAAGGTTTAAAATGAAGTTTAAAACATTGACTGCACTTCTGGAAAGCTGCAAAAGTCGATTTGTAGTATAACTGGAAAACTACAAAAGCACTTTTGCAGTAAAATAGCCTTTGATAAATTGCACATTGTTTTACTGCGAAAGCACTTTTGCAATAAAAGAGCCTTGAATTATTGTAATAGGATTCTAAGGCGTTGTTTTCTCCTATTTAAAAGAGGTTGTCAAACATTATTGAAGGAGTCATGATATGTTATTATTGAGTGTTTTAACACCTTTGAGTTCTTATTCGAACTAGTTGAATAATTTGAATTGATTAAATTCAATTGTTTTTGACTTATTAATAAATTCTCCACCAATTAATTATGGCGAATTCACTATACTAAGGTTCAATTCTTGTTTCAAGGGTTGGGTTAAGGTTTCCATCTTCCATCTTTCGACAAAATTCCAAGGTTCTTGCTACAATCATAGTACAAGGGTTAAGGATCCATCAAACCAGTTAGGAAAAAGATCCGAGATATCATCATTTGATATCAGAGGGAGGTTAATTAATGTGATAAATTTATAGAAAAATAGTCTAAGATCTAGTATGCTAGAGCTCATTGGTGATGGAAGCCAATAAGTGCATACATATTAAGAATGTGACTTTCGGGCCAGACCATAGTATTAGCATTGAATTGAAATTCTTGGTAAATACCCCTAAAGATGAAGATGTAGTCAGAAGAATTGTATTCTCATCAACAATGGAAATGGTATGAGAGTGAAAGAATGGCCGGATATTATTATCATGAATAATGTTTGCACCCCCATCATTATTGATAGTGGCATATGGAAGGAGGCCCGAACCTTGAGAAATGTTTGAAAATTTGCAGTGTAATCTTTAGATATATTTTTGAAATTTTGAGTAGTAATATTATTATTTTATTATGTATAATCAAGTTACAGTTTATTTGCCCCATCAAATTGTTTTTTATAAGTAATAGTAATAACATTTTTGCTTAAACATATAAATGCAAACTCTATCTTACATGCAACGGGATTTACCCATATAAAAATAAGAAGAAAAAAAAATCAACAATTGTAGGTTTTTCTTAGTTAACTTATTTTCAGTTTGTTTTCTTGTTAATTACAAAAAAAGCAAAACAAACGAGTTTGTATTCCCTCTCCCCCCCCCCCCCCCCGCCCCCACACACCCACCATTATGCTCATAGGCAGATGAATTGGGCCTAGGGCACTGGCCAGTACCGCTCCGCACACTTAGTAACGATATTGTCCTCAACTTAAACACTTTTGGGTCATAGATTTTTGAAATTTTGGGTAGTCATACTATTATGTTGTTATGTATAAACATGTTACATTTTATTTGCCCCTTCGAATTGTTTTTTCATAAGTAATGTTAATTACATTTTAGGCTTAAACTTATAAATACAAACTTTAATATTTCAAATAACGGGATTTACAGTATAAAAATAAGGAAAAAAAATAACACGCAATAATTGCAGGCCTTTCTCATTTAGCTTAATTTTGACTATTTTCATGTTAGTTACTTTTATGATTGAGCCCAGAAATTTCATTTCTAAACCCTTAAACAAGGCTCAATTAGCTTCTAATTACCATCTAAAACCGAAAATTGCGTGAAAATTCAGTTTAAGCATCAAAAGAAGGCATTGCATTGTATTTATGTATTGCTAAGCTATTTTGCAGGCCTAAAGTGGTTAAGCAATTGAGGTTGTATGCAAGATAAAATGTTGAAAGCGAAAAAGCGCAAAAAGAAGGTTCGAAGAAGAAGTCAAAATCCATTCCGAGGCTCGAGACGAGGAAAACTCCACAAACTACCCTCAAAGCTCTAGTGAGAAGAGAATAGAAAGTCCCCAAGCATGAATGAAGTGAATGAAAGTGTCCAAGAGTGATCCCCAAAAGGAAAGAAGCTTAACCGAATCAATTCCGAAAGTTTCCGAGCAAAACCGAGAATTGCCGTAAAAAGCCCGAAATTGTAGTTGATCAAAGTTTTTATACAATGGGAATTTGAAGAAATCTCTAGAAATAAAAGTTGAAGAGAATTAGATTACCTACGCGAAGGCGAAAATGGTGCATTAATCAGAGTTCGGAGAAAAAAGTTATGAGCAAAAGAAGAAGCAACCAAAAGAAAAAGAAAAAAATAAAATAAAATACACGAGGATCGATCCCCATATGAAGATCGATCCCCACATGGTGAAGATCGATCCCCACTTCAATTTTGGCCCGTTTTCGGTTTTTGGCTATTTTCGAGCCATTTATTCAAGGATTATTCAACCCCACGACCCTAGACACTTGTAGACACTATAAAAGATCATATATCTTATATTTTAGGGTACGCAGCAATCATATTACGATAGATAGAAAGGCAGAGAGTACCGTAACTTTCTTAAAAGCTTTTGTGTTGCATCTGACGATCAAACTTGAGTGTTTTTCTTTTCCATTCCTAAATACAATTGTTAGTTTAGTTTGTTTATGATACATTGAGGCTGTATTATTGGTGTAATCAAGATTCCATTCATCGTTATATCAAGTTTCAATCTCGATTGCTGTTCTTCATCCCAGTAAACCCTAGTTTTCTAATTTCTTTCAATTCAATTGCTTATAATCGTTTGTTTGCTTAAATATTCATAGATTAGTTGTTAGAGATCATATATATTCTGTAATTAACACTAAAACCACATTTTAGGGTCTGATCCTAGGGTTTATAGATCGAAATTGTCGGTTTTTGAATTTTTCATCGTTATATGCTTGTTTCTTGTTTCGTATTCAAATAGTTTATCGTTTTTCCAAGCCATCCATGTGAGATTCATTGTTTATCATAAATAATCTGATTTTTCAGAATTTTTAGGGTTTTAGTCAATTTTCTTCAGTTTTTGTCAGTTTTGCTTTCGTTTACTGTTTTAAGCATAAAATCTTCATTTTAAATCGGAATTGAGAAATTCCAAAGCCAGAAATTTTCAAATTTGACTTTTTTCAGTATTAGATACTTTTCTACTATTTTTCATTATTTATAAGATTGTTTGCATGTTTAGCTTGATTATGGATAGCTAAATCGCTTGTTAGGGGTCCGTAGTGAAAGATACGAACTTAATCTTTGAATGTAATCCAATTTAGGTTTGAATATGATTTTTACATTGGTTATATATCATCTACTGAATTTATGAGTGTTTTCTTATCTTTGCATGCCTAGAAAACATATTTCCATAGGTTAGCTCAAAAATTCCATTTGATTAAGAACCGTAAAACATAAATTCACAGATTTTTGCAACAAAATCCTAACGTGGCTAATTTGAGGACGGTATTTATCCTCTAATTAATTAAGTTAGTTTCTCAAGTGAATTGGATGATTTGGCGTTGTTTTGGTATTTATTCACGTAAGTGCCGAAAAAGTGCTAGTTTTCACTTTCGGCGTTCTTTTTAAGACGAATTTGATTTGAATCACGTTCAAACATATTCAAACCTCAGAAGAGTGTTAAGCAACTGATTTTTGGGAGATTTAATCAATTTGGATTGTTTTTGTCACCCACTAGCAATACTAGGTTTCAAATTACACTTTTTCAAAGTCAATAAGCTTCACTATCCAATTCTATTACTCGAAGCTAGTCTATATAGTCTTGTTACGCATGGGCTATCATATACTTGTAGTAGTTATATAATTGGATGGGTGGAAGGTCTATGAGCTGAATCTCAGTGAAAAATCTTATTTAAACTTAGATTTGGATTACCCGATTAGACTAGTTTCGTACTCCCTAGTTACGGATGCCCCTAACGTTTGTTTCTAGTTGATTTAAGTTCACTTAGTAATCTGTTTTGTTTGGTTTATGCATTGTTTTATTTAATTTATTTATTTTTAGTTCATTTGCATGTTCCCTTAGTGTATTTAGGAAGCCATTTAGGTAGAAAACTTGCGCTTGTAGATTCCCTTTAATTTTGCGCCCTAGAACTAGGTTTGCCTTTAGTTTTAGTTTAGTTAGTTAATAATTTAACTTAGTTTTCATTTCCTTTCTTATTTCCCCATTTCTATCATCTTTTCGTTTATTTCCCCTTCTTCTTTTTGAAAGAGAAGCTTGAGAGAAATAGGTTTCTTACCTTCCCTGTGGTTCGACTTTGGACTTCCCCAAGTATATTATAACTTGACCGCCTGCACTTTGTTGTAATACTTCGCACTTTCTGAGCGTAGTCATTTTACATAAAAAAAATAAAAAATTGTGCTAGTATCCTCCCCTCCCCCACAACTGTTGTGCTCACCGGCAAATGGGTTGGGCCCAATGCACCAACTTGACCCATCGGTCCGCACACATATTAATGATATTTTCCTCAACTTAAACACTTTTGGGCCACATGTGTTGGTTTTCATCTTAAAATGTCTCGTTACTATATGCATGGTTCATGTGGGATCAATGGTTTGAGCCAACTATTCTTAACAATCTCCACCTTGCGTCAAAGCCATCCACCTTTGGGTCTACCTTAGACTAACTTGGGTCTACCTTTGCTCTGCTTGGACCTATGCCTTAATCCACCTTTGAATAATCCATGTAGATCACCACTCAACATCATTATAAACATGTTACACTTTATTGGGCCCTTCAAATTGTTTTCTATAAGTAATATTAATAACATTTTGGAATTAAACATATAAATACAAACTATAATCTTGTATACAACGGGATTTACCGATATAAAAATAACAAAAAAAAGCAGTAATTGTAGGTCTTTCTTTGCTAGCTTATTTTGAGCTTGTTTTCATGTTAATTATTTTTATATAAAAATAAATAAATTTTTTCTTGTATTTTCTCTCCCTCACCACCTATAGTGCTCACCGGCACATGGATTGGGCTTAGGGAACCAACTAAACCCACGTATCCACGCACAAAGTAAAGAAATTGCCCTCAACTTAAACACCTTTGGGCCACTGGTGTGGATTTTATCTTAAAATGTCTTGTTATTATGTGCATGGTTCATGTGGGATCAATGGTTTGAGCCAACTATTTTTAATAATTTACACCTTACATCAAAACAATCCACCTTTGGCTCTACCTTGGACTAACTCAGGTCCACCTTTGCTCCACATGGACCTATACCTTAATCCACCTTTGAATAATCCATGTAGATCACTACTCAACATCGTTATAAACATTTCACACTTTATTGGCCCCTTCAAATTGTTTTATATAAGTAATATTAATAACATTTTGGGCTTAAACATATAAATACAAACTCTAATCTTGAATACACCATGATTTACTAGTATAAAAATAACAAAAAAAGAACACGCAACAATTGCAGGTCTTTCGTTATTAGCTTATTTTGAGTTTGTTTTCATGTTAATTAATTTTATATAAAAAAAACTTGCTTGTATTTTCTCTCCTCCACCACATGGGTTGGGCCCAGGGCACCAACTGACCCACCGGTTCGCGAGCATAATAACAATATTGCCTTCAACTTAAACATCTTTAGGCCACAGGTATGGGTTTTTATCTTAAAAGGCCTTCTTACTATGTGATTCATTTGGGATCAATGGTTTGAGCGTACCATTGTCAACAATCTCCACCTTGGATCAAAGCAGTCCACCTCGGACTAACTTTGGTCCACTTTGGCTCCAAGTCACCTCACTAGCTTAGACTCTATCGAGTTCTTTCTAACTGTACCGAGTTTAGCTGCTGGTACTACTTAACAAGTGTATGGATTCACATTGACCTTTGAAACCAATTGTTGTGCTTACCAACACATGGCTAGGGCACCGACCGGTGGATCCAGTCGGTGTGCATAGTAACAATATTGTCCACGACTTAAACACCTTTGTGCCACAGGTGTAGGGTTTTTGTCTTAAAAGGTCTTATTATTATGTGGTGAAACTCTCCTACTTATATAACTATTAGAGTGATATACTAAAAGCCATAATTTTCTTATTGGTTAGGATATGTTATAAGCTTGGTTTTGCTATTTTAACGAGAATTTTTATGGGCAATGGTTGCATTATATTATTTATTTAAATATTGTGCATGTGTGTCTTTTATTCCATATAGTAGATGATTTGGTGTGTAGAGTATAGCTTACACATAGAAGATCATATCATCGGTTCTTGTGGAATATAAGTTTAATGGTTCACATTCTTAGATAAAATTGAACACCCATCGATAGGATTGTAGCACAAGTTTTAGTAGTTTATCTTGACTACATGAAACAATATAGTTTTAACTCGTTGTGCTAGTACACTTTGTGTGTATTGAATATGACCGGTTTGGGTTAATTGTTTTTATATTGACTATATAAAATAATTTAAAATCCCATGGTTATTATGATTACTTATGCTCTTAATCTTGAAATAATTAATAGACATATATATGTAGTGTTTGTTGTTATGACTCATTAAGAGTGAGATTCATTTATGGATCAATAGTCTTCGTGAATTGGATGACGACACTATATGTATGATGAGTATTAATTATTGACGGAATCCACATCCCGGTATAGGGATTGATGACAGCCCCTTAAGAAGCTTATAAGTTTTGATCATGTCAAACCTTGCAAGTGGATTATGTTAATCCGACATGTCAAATAAGTTAAGTGGTAGGATCAAGGATTAAGAAGTCATTTAAATATAATTTTCAGTAATTTAATTTAAATGACGGTTATCTGTAATCTTAACGTGAGGAGAATAATAAGTATTTAATAATAAGGAGCTCAAAATATAATTTTGAGATAAGGACGGGAGTGCAATTATAATTCTTTAGTGGTGTGAATTATAATTTATGGAATGAACTAATTTATAGTGGAATTAGGATTCTAACATTCCATATGAAGCCCAAACACTTATTTCTCCTTAAGGTCCCTATCGTAGCCTTATATATATGCCAGCCTTGTCTCTTCTCATTATAACAATAATTCTCATGAGTTAGGGTTTGTTCTATTGACACAGGAGAAAATCTTGGTGATACCGTAGCCTAAACTCGGTGCAAGATTTGATAGCGGAAGTAATACGATAGAAGATCTATAGGTTTTCGGTACTACAGTCGTAACTTTTGATCGCATCGTTGGATCCGGCTGATTTTTGGATATGTCGTTCGGAACGCAAAGTTACTAACATTGCGTGAGAAATCAAGACGATCAGATGTCGTTTCGATGGCGAAAATAATCAATTTTCGCAGCCCAGTGAGAATTAAAAAATCTGACCAAATCGCAATCTGATACTTTCAAACCCTAGTCTCCTCATATGGATCCTCTACATGATCCATAAAGGTGAAATCCCTTTATTGTTATAGGGTTGTAGCAAAAGTATTTTGTTCAATCTATACCCAATATCAAACGATCATGTATTTATGTCTCCATCAATAACCATGTTGAGTTTTACAATTTTTTCCTGTGAGATCAATGGTTTCAGCCAACCATTCTCAACAATTTTCACCTTGGATGAAATCAATCTACCTCTATCTCCACCTAGATCTTTACCTTAATACACCATGGATCAATCTTTTAAACTAACCATGTAGATCACCGCTCAACACCAGCTGCACGATCGTCCACCTTAGTAAATGCACATCCTGGTGAGCACAACACCACCACCCACCCAAATTCAATATTCTAGATCTGCTACGACTTATTAAGTAAGTGTACTGTCCATATAACAATTAGTGCAAAACGATGGTTCCTTCAAACTTTCATGTTACAACGAAGCTTTCTTGCAGCAATAAATTCTGGTGAACGTACCCATGTTAAAATTGTTTTCTCTAGCAAAATGAATCCACCCCATTGTTGTTTATACATATACAGTCAGAATTTTCAAACATGTAGTTGGTTGGTGACATATACGTGTAAACAATGTCTTTCTTTGATGCAAATAAAAGAAATAGGTATATATTGTCAAGGCCTTATATATATTCAGCTAAAAAAAATACAAATTTAAGTGAAAACTACCATTCTTCAATATAGTGGCCTTTTCGGTTAAGAAAGCCCTTAATTTTGGTGATTCTTCTATGACCACCTTAAGATTTTCATTGCTTGGTGATACATAGTGGTTGGAAGAAATGGAATATTTTAGAGAAAGAAGAAATATGGAGAGAGAAACATACATGGCAAGAATACAAAGTCCTTCCAGTCAAGATTTTATTATATTAAAGTTAATTTCAATTTTACATTACTTAGTGATTTTCCAATGCCAAATGCATGCTTTAAAGGATTGTACATTATGCTTAAAACTAAGGCCATTCATGTGCAACCATCCAAACAAAAGGAAGAAAATAAAGATGGAAAATAAACCTCCCCTATATATCTACAATCTGTCCTAAAACGGATAATTTTCTTGCGGGCCATGTTTTTAGTAATAGATTTTCGTCTTTAAAGGACTGGTTTGTGAACGGACTGTCCACTATAGAGCCTACATGGCATATGCCTTCTTCTTTGACCTAAATTTCTTATTAAAAAGGGCAAACTGATTTGTAAGCTACAAAAATAAAGAGCTAAAAGCCTACAAACAATTTAGTGTTGAGTACAACAAAAGCCTCAAAACAAACGCATAATTAATAAAATCATTAAACATAATGCCAGCCACTGATTTCTAGTGCTAAACTTCTTTAATTCGACTTTTAGCTCAACTTTTATTTTTAAAAAAAAGCCCGCCTAATGATTCGTACAATGTTCATAAAAACCAATAAGAAAAACAGATGGCCACGATAATTTTAGCCAAACTAAAGGCAATAAGAAAACTCTCACGAATCAAATACATGCTTTAGAATTTGAACCTTATAGGCTTATAATTGAAGTATAAAAAAACAATCTTTACACCTATCAATTTCAGTAAATGGAGCTTCAAATCTTAGGGCAGCGTTTGGTAAGAAGAAAAATATCAGGATGAATTCATCGCCTGTCATAAAAGAAGCATCAAAATTCGCTGGAGGTTTTGATGTACCTGATGCGTTTCCTTTGCTCATGTTTATTCATGTGATTAGCAGTATGAAAATTGCACTAGAGAAATGGCACCACAGGGCTAAAAAGATTCTTGATGATGTAATCACGAGCATAAAGCAAAAAAGAATGCAATGATGATCAATGGTGATATATAAAATGTCCCACGTCAAACCTATTATTTTGGCATGTGTTAGAACATGTGAACACCTCATTTTGCGACCCTCGCAAGAATCATGATCTCTAATGAAACAAGAACGCATGCATGCACGAGAATTCCTAGATGCATACATACCATACATATGTTATATAGATCAAAGAAAGAAGCCGGAAGGACCCCCGGATGAGAAGTTACGAGAATTACCAGAAACTATCGAAATCAAAAACTGTCAAAACTCCTGAAAACTTGTGAAAGGAGAGTTACGCATTTCTGATCATCCTCAAACATTGAGGATTGTTAGACATTACCATAAGGAGTATCATACTCGAAAATCAGCTCGATCCGATGGTCGGATCTCCTAAAATTTAGAAAACCAGAAGTTTGTTTTGGGTAATCAAAAGGGAACTTTCCTGAAGTCAAGATAAGCTCCAATTTGGTCAGTATATATGTATTGTTGTGGGTAATAACATATCCAAAATTTAGCTTTATCGGACATGGGATCATCAAGAATTAATTCGTTTATCATGCAAATCTAGTCGAAATGTCCTTTATAGAAATTAGAGTAAATGGAGGCCTTCCCGAACTCTGATCGATCTCAAATTCTGATGCAAGTTAGAAAACATTTGGAGGGGAAATATATCCAAAATTAAGGAAGATCCAATGACTATAAGTTGACTTGTCGTTCAAACAAGTGACCTTGTCTACAACAAGTACCTTTCCTACGCGGGAACAAACGCTTTGTACCAATCCGAGGAGACCGAGTTCTTCCCAAACTCCGATCGTCTTCAAATTTTTATAGGGTCTATAAGACTTCTATCGGCTATATATATCAAAAAATAAGTATCATCCAACAGTTAGAACTTTACTTTTCGTACAAACAAGTGACCTTGTCTACAACAAGTACCTTTCCTACGCGGAAACAAACTCTTCGTACCAATCAGAGAAAAAGGAGTCCTTCACGAACTCCGATCGAATTGAAATTTTAAAAAAATCTAGAAGACTTCTATTCCCAACACATATCAAAAAATCAGCATAATCCAACGGTGGGAAGGTTTCGCAATAAGCTCTAAGAGTTCTGTTTGCAATATCTTTTCTTGCTCTCTAAGCATTTTTCAACTATAAATAGACCCCCCCTCCATTCATATTTTCCATCAACAATCAAGAGGATTTCATGGTACACACCAAGAGACTCTTATTCTCTTCCTCCAAGGGAACTCAGGTATAATTTTCTCTATCTTCTTTTATTTATTCGTCAGAGTTATAATTCATATTCTTGTTTGCATAATTTTTATCACTTTATAGCTTTTCAAAACGTTTTTCAAATTGTTTTTCAAAACCAACGGCGTATAACAAACCCTAATCCAATTTCAAAATAGTATTATTATTTTCTTAATTTTCTAAAAGCCTGGATTAGTGGTATTGTTATACGAAGTAATCGATAATCGCTATATATTCAATCTAACTCATAGATTGCAGTTATATGTGATAAATATTCGATTATGAGAGCACTAGTGCCATCTATAATGGTTTAATCAATAGACTTGGTACACAATTGGTCAACTCGCCTCATCGAATCAGTTTCCAAAAAGCCCAAAGCTTTACAAAATCACTTGTTTCATTGCATCTATTATTATCAAACTGTCTTTTTCAAATCACACACACTTATTTCCAAAATCATGGGCGAACTAGGAAACACATCGTTTTCATCACATCCCCAAAATCCTAGTTTCTAAAGCAAGCACGGAAAGCTGTAAAGTAATAGTAATAGCATGCAATAACTGAATTATAATACGCGCATATCCTACTTAAGAGACCGAAATGGCGAATTGAGTGCCTAACACCTTCCTAATTCGTAACTTAATCCCCGAACTTTCGAATCAACTGGTTTCGCATACATTGTGTATAAGAGGATATTTAGTCCATAAATACGTATCTTTTACACAAACCTTTTATTTCTTTAGTAAAACAAACTGGTGACTCTTATTCTTTTCAAAACCTATTTTCAAAGCAACACGGAATTGCCACCCACGAGGACTCAGGAGTCGAGAACGCGGGTCTCACACCTAGTACCAGAAGATTTTGATCCTCTTCATTACATTTTAACCCATTTTTCCTCGATTAACGTCTCGATGAATGACATACGTAATTGAAGAAAGACTTGTTTCTTATTAAAGTCGAATGTTCCATGCACCATTTATGGAAGCGTGCATTAACAGAAAATTGGGGAGCGCATAATGAAAAAGAGCCAAATCTATATTAAGGAGATATAGATAGAAATAATATATAATATTGATTTAATAGGTGGGCAATAGGCATGATCCGAAACATTGGACTAATGCTTAGTGCTTTGATGGATCTTTAGATGATTTTAAAGGGACGAATCTCGAGTTTATACTATTTGGGGCCAGAAGAAAGATGTTTTAGGGATATTGTTTAGAACTGCAAATATTGAATCTTGCTTAACTTCTATAACGCTTTGACTGAAAACTCTCAAACGGAATCAAATCACTCAAGCTTTTGACTGCATGTGTTTTTTTGAATATTTCACTTAGGGAAAAAAGTAGTTCATAATTATTCACCAAAACACTGTGATTTAATTCAATAGATTTAAAGCATCCATGCATTTATGTATTTTAGTGGGAACCCCCTCTTTATTTCTCTTAAAGTAAAGTACTTATGTGCAAGAAAATTGCATAAGCACAAAAACAAGAAGTAATTAAATATAATGAAATGAAGCACTGTTGACCTTTCTCTTAAATTGTATAAGCATGCAGGATCCTAATCATGTCTTTATATACTAGCTCAAATAGAATCCGGTCAATTCTTATATGAATAGTATTAGAACTCTGCACATTGTAAAGCTCATACCCATTATATGCACTAGATAACCCATAATAAAATTGGTTAATGTGTAAGATCATTCTAGATATAAATAGGCCTCCCAACAATACGCAATATATATTCCAACAAGCACATCTTCATTACATAAAACAGTTGTATGGAAAACAAAGTACAACATAAACATACGCCACAACTTGTAGAATCCAATTACTAGCATATACTCTACTTTCTTTATTCCCAATGGAGAAATTACCTTTTATTATAAAAGCCTAACAAGCTACTGTTGAAATTAATAAGGAATTCAACTTCTTTGTCCCCTCTTTCTCTTCCTTCTCCCATTTGCTTTCTTCATTCCAAATTTCTCCACAAACCATTCGTGATTCTTTGTGGCTAAAATACGTCCACTGATCAACCCCACCACTAGCCCACTTCCAAGTCCAAAGCATATGACTACCAAATCTACTCCATTAGGAAACTCATAATCATCACCTTGTTCAATGGTTAAAGGCGGTGTTGTCCCTCGATCTCCACATCTCTTGGATAAAGGCTCTCCACAGAGAGCTGAATTCCCTATGTAGGAACCGTTCTGAAATGTATCGAATTGTTTTCCTTTTGGCACAGGGCCACTGAGATTGTTATAGGACATAGATAGAACAGCAAGAAAATTTAGAAGCACCAATTATGCAGGGATCTCCCCTGAGAGTTTGTTTCGAGAAAGGTCCAATGATTCAAGACGTGAAAGTTGCCCCAAAGATGGTGGGATGGGACCAATAAGGTCATTATTCGAAAGGTTGAGTGATTCAAGCCCCTTTAAGCTTCCAATAGAATGTGGAATCTCCCCCTTGAATTTGTTGCTAGAGAGATCAACGGCTGTGAAGAGATTGAGGATTTTCTGATAATTGGTTTTTACGGATTTCGTTGTTATGGTCATTGTGTAATCAAAGCTAAAATCCCATTCTCTCACTTGTACTAAAATGGTTATGTTTGCCTTCAGATATGCTACTTGGTCTACATGAGCAATTTTCATTGCGTTCCAGTCTACAGGTAAGTTACCAGTAAAGCCATTGTTAGAGAGGTCAATAATCCGCAATTCAGGGAAATCTTCATTCATTATGGGACCCTCTACTGGACCATGGAATCTATTAGACCGCAAGACAAGAATCCTTAACCTTGGAAGAGCTCCCAACCAAAAGGGGAAAGTGTCCTCTATATGGTTGTCTCCAAGATCAAGAATCTCAAGATTTATACAATTTTCCAGTGATCTCGATATCTGCCCCTCCAATAGATTTTGACTTAAATCGATCATCCTTAAATTGTTTCCTTCTCTATATGTTTGAAGAATGCTTCCTGAGAAGTTGTTGCCCTTGAGATCTAGTACTAACAATGAACTTAGGTTTCCCAAACAAGGAGGAATTGTTCCATGCATGTTGTTATTAGAGAAATCAAGTATATGAACATCACTCATGCCGCAGAAGGATGAAGGAATTTCTCCGGTCAGTAAATTGGATGATACTTTGTAATATAATGTTTTAAGTGATGGAACTGGGAGTGGTCCTCGTAGCATGTTATTACTAAGGTCTAGTGTACCCAGGTTAACCCACGGAAGAACTTCTGGGAGCTGCTCAAACCCTTCCAGTTTGTTATACCTGAAGTCTATTGTCCTAAGGGTTTCTTTGGACATATTAGACACCCACTCTGGTATTTTGCCGTGAATTTTGTTTCCTACAAGGGTCAGTGCCTCCAGTTCATCTTGGAAGCGTAGGAAATGAGGGAACTCTGTCATGTTACATTGGTCTAAAAACAAAAGGCTGAACCTTGGAAGAGTGTTATTGGTTTTGTTGTTATGGAGCAATGTAATACGATTTCCTCCTAATTGGAGCTGGGTAAGTTTTCTCAGGCTAAGAAAAATGTCGATCTCCACCATGCCACTCAGTTTATTAACTGTAAGACTCAGAAAATCAAGATTTTTGAGTTGAGAGAATGAGCTTGGGATTTGGCCATGAAATTGATTATTTGAAAGCTCTATGTAATTTGCTTGGGTCATGTTTGTAAGCCAAGACGGGATTTCACCAGCCAATTGGTTATCGCTGAGGTCTATTTCTGCAAGTTGGGTGAGGTTTGCAAAAGATGATGGGATCTCACCAAACAGATTGGCAAGATTAAGGTTCAATTCGGTGAGTTTTGTTAGCTTACCAAGCCAAAAGAGATCCCCTCCGTCCAACTTATTTAAAGAAAGTGATAATGTAGTGAGTTGAGAAAGGCTTTCCAAAATAGGAATTGGCCCACTGAACTGATTACTGTGAAGGTCTAAGTATGTCAGAAGAGTCAAATTATTGAGTGAAGCAGGAAGGTAACCAAAGAAGTGGCAGACACTAAGGCTCAAAATGCTCAAGGAACTGAGATTTCCGATAGAGTATGGCAGCATACCAGAGAAACCTGTAATGTCAAGTTCTAAAATCTTAAGGGGACTATTTTGGTGAAATTCAGGCAAAGAACCAGTTAGATTCTCATTGTCCCATGCAGAGAGAATTTCTAGATTTGGTAGGTGGAATATGGCTGTTGGGAATTCACCATAGAGCCCGGAGTCTTCGAGGATGAGAGACCTCAAAGATGTTAAATTGCCCAAGTTCTCCGGTACTTGAGAAGATATATCTACCTCAGAGAGATCAAGTTCCTTCAAGTTGGTTAAGTTTTGAACAAGGCCTCTTAGACCAGGCTTCTCAAGTTTCAAAAACCTTGCGTAAGTGATGTCAGTATTTCTGGACAGATCAAGCGAAACCAACTTGGACAATCCCGAGATCTCGGATGGGATTTGACCGTAGAACATGGACAAGGAAAGATTAAGGGTTGTTAACATTGAAAAACGTATGATTTCAGATGGAATTCTAGAGTAATTGAAGTCATTATCAGCAAGGTTGAGTGTTTGAAGGTGAACAAGGTTGAAGAGACTGCTATTTGAGTCGATAGAACCGTAGAGAAAACTACTATTCAGTACCAGGCCAATCACGTGCCCAGTGTCTTGGTCGCATTCGACTCCGTCCCATGTGCAGCAATCGCCGTCCCTTCCAAGCTTCCACGATGCAACTTTTGGATAAGCTAAAGGATCACCAGACGCATTTTCACGAAGTGAAAGGCTCTGCTTGAACTGTATTAAAGCAGTGTGCTCATTGTTGTGGCACAATGGTTGCGCAGAAGAGTACGATTTGGTAACCATAATAGGAAGGAAGGTATATAGTAGGAAAAGGAGACGCATGAACAGGAACAGATAGAAAGATGAAGCCATGATTTTTGTAACTAAGTTTGTGTAGGCTGGAAGGATGAGAATAGAAGGTCATCGAGGAGCTTTTATTTATACAAAATGATGATCTCACAGTCTAAAACTTACAGACAGATCTGAGCCACACATGAAGGACCCTTTAATAATTATCAAGTTCCACCTTATCTTTATACTACAATTATTAATTATCTCGCTTTTGAAAATATCTTTACTAGTTATCTTTTATTCTTTCTTGTACCAGTTGAATTAATAAACTTTCTTAATTCAACTACTAATAATAAAGAGCCCTTCCTACTTTAAGTGAGACTCGAACCACTACAATTTTCATTTTTCACGAATTATAGAAGACATAAAAACCAATTTGTTACCTATATGAAAGTCAAAATTGAAGATACCTAAAAGTTTTGGTTTCATTTAGTACTACTCTGATAAAAACCGAAAATATTGATCTAACTTAACGAAAACAAAAAAAAATGTGATATTGAAAATATCAATCAATGATGATGAAAACACCAATTCTAGAATTATCGTAAAAAACATAATATCAACATTATCAAATAACTATATACAAATATTATAAAATGTACAATAGAAACTCGATAAAATAATAATCTCGCCAAATTAACAAATTTTGTCAGTCCCAACTCGGGCACAAGAGCTAAATTAATATTCTTGCTAATTTTATAAGATAATAATTTTTTATAAGGTCTTCTTAGGCCCATCGGTCACATAATTTAGTAATTCACCTTTTCATAACTACTATTTGCTGAGAGATAATCCGATGATCACTTGATTATATTTGATATTGTTCCCTGCCTAACTTGCAAGTTGAATTTTTTATAAACTCGCTTTTTGTAATTACTTTTGAGTTGAGGAATGATGTTAATTCTTGTATTCACACATGACTTTTTGCATTTCATCACTCATTGTTACTTTTTTGATACCTTTGATAGGAAGCCATTCGAATAGAAGTGTGGAAAATAATATAATTTTTGTAATGTAATAATAATAATAATATAATTAATTGAAGACCAAAGGATAATATAATTAATTAATTAATTAAGTTTGTAGGAAATAGAAATTTCGGGAAGACCAATATTACAATACCGGAAATATAAATCTTTCAAATTATTTAAGATAATATAATTTATTTAATTATGTTTATAAGAAATAAAATCTAAGGAAGATCAAGGGAACAATATTTGAAACACAAATCTTTTGATAAATTAATAAATTATCAACTTTTTGATAAATTAATAATTTATTGATAAATTAAAACCTCATTTAATTAATAAATTGGCCTGTGCGAACCTTATTAATTTATAAAAAAAATACCGTAACTACTATTAGTACCAAGAGTCTAGAGGCAGGTTTTCTTTTCTATTGTAGTTAAAAAGGAAGATACTTTAATTTTGACATTTCTTTTTTAAGGAAATGAAAACCAAAAATTAAAATATAGCAACATAGAAAACGGTAAGAATTTTTGTGAGAAGTATGAAAATTAATTGAGGCATGTTGCGGAATTAACTCTTACATTTTACATTTTTTTCATGCAAAAAAATTATTTCGGTGGCGATGAAAAAAAAAATACACAAAAAATAAAAGAAGATGGTGGATACATTCTCACAAAAATGACTATGAGATGGATTTATTCTCAGGACATGCATCAACTTATTTTCCAACTTCTTACCAATATCAATTTTCTTTTCTACCATTTTACATGTCGCAATCAAACGGAATCTTAAACGCTTATAAATTGCACGGGTTGGTATTAATCTTTTTATTTCGAATTCTAATTGATAAAGTTGTTAATTTGATATCGAACATTATTTTCAATTTTGGTTTTAGTGAAAACGGACAAATTTATCAAAATAATACCCCGATTTTCTAATACATCCTAGTGCTACTAACAAAATAGTGAGTAAACTAAGATCGCCTAGAGGAAAATCTTATATACTTTGGACTCATTAAAATTAAGTTGATACCAAGTAGTCTTTTACTTTGTAATTTTAAGAAACTCCTTGTCTTGTTAATATTTTTATGAATTTAAGTTTGAATACTGTGACCTTATAAAATCTTTATAAAAATTAATCTATTTAGCAAAAAATTTCGTGTTTAAATTCTTCCGAATACAGTCGTTCAAAAAATTTGAATACCATCAAAAACCGGGTGTAAGTCTCCGAAGACTTTACTGTGTGTGATGGTGGCAATTTCCTTTACTTATTACACACAGGACTAAAGTAAGAGAAATCAAATTGATTTGACGGTCAATGTCAAGCATTGACCTGGATAGACCACTTGATTGTTGCGTGTTAAAAACTTATCCTTTGTCTTTGCCATAGTTATTAGGGGCCCACGTAATTATGGTTAACTCAAAAAATGGAATTAAATTAGTCTTACTAAATTGGTTTGGTTATATTTATAAAATTAATTAAATTAGTTTAATTTTGGGATTCAGCATAACCAATTCAAAACTAATAATGCATAATAATTTATATTTAGTAAATGTATGCGTATTATGTAATATTTAATATTATTGGTTAATTTATTCACAAGTATCTTAGACTATAAATATACTAGTAAAGCCGGTGCCTTTGGCATGAAAAAAATTAATTAATTTTACTTCAAAAGGAATTGCATGTGCAGCAATAGTTAGTGGTCGGGTTTGGGGCGAGTTGTGCCAAATTCAACTCCGATCCGTCTAAAAATATAATAAATCTAATCTCAATCCAAGACTGAAAAGAGTTTAATTATGAAAACTCGAAGACGCCGCATTTATTATATTGTTGAACCTGCACAATATTGACACTTACATATTATTATGGTATTTAAAGGAAAAAATATTATATATTTAGTTGGTTTGAGTTCAACAAGCTAAATTTATATAAAGGTAATTTGGATAGACCCCAAATTGCATTTATATTTAGAACTAACCTATGCCCACAATAAATAAATAGTAAAATGGTTTGGATTGGGTATTAAATTTTTGGAACCGGTTAGGTTATTTTGATTTAGGTTTAAGTAGTAAACTGATTAGATCCGAACCGTGTGCACCCCTACTATTGACCATCTTATCTACTCAAATGGATTCTAAGTTGCATTCGTTTTATTAGAGAAAATTAATGGGTTCTAAGTTCTTGTGTCATAATTATATTCAAACCAATCAGGTCTTCTTATTCCATACTAAATAAATTATTTTTTCTACAATTTGTTTTATCCATAAGAACAATTTTCAATTTTAATCCACTAAAAGGATACACCCTTTTAGTGGATTAAAATTCCACTAAAAGGGTGTATCCTTTTAGTGGATCATAAGGTACATACATTTATCCTACCAAATATTTATGTATAAAATTCCATGGACGGCCTTATTAGTTGTAATTTATTCGTGATGGAGACATAAATACATGATCATTTGATATTACATATAGATTGAACAAAATATTTTTGCTAAAACCCTATAAGAATTAAGGGATTTCACCTTTGTGGATCATGTAGAGGATCCATATGAGGAGACTAGGGTTTGAAAGCATCAGATTGAGATCTGGTAAGATTTTTTAATTCTCGCTGGGCTACGGAAATCGATCGTTTCCGCTATTGAAACGACTTCTAATTGTCCAAATTTTTCGTGCGATGATTATAACTTTGTGTTCCGAACGACATATCCAAAAATCAGCCCTATCCAACGGTGCGATCTAAAATTACGATTGATTTACGACTGCAGTACCGAAAACCTAAAGATCTTCTATCGTATTCCTTCTGCCATCAAATCTTGCACCGAGTGTGGGCTACGGTATCACCAAGATTTTTTCCTCTCTCAATAAAACAAACCCTAACTTATGAGAATTATCGTTATAATGAGAAGAGACAAGGCCGTCGTATATATGAGGCTACGATAGGGACCTTAAGGAGAAATAAGTGTTTGGGCTTCCTATGAAAAGTTGGAATCATAATTCCACTATGAATTAGTTCCTTCCATAAATTATAATTCGCACCACTAAAGAATTATAATTGCACTCCCATCCTTATCTCAAAATTATATTTCGAGCTCCTTGTTATTAAATACTTATTATTCTCCCCAAGTTAAGATTACAAATAACCGTTATTTAAATTAAATTACTGACAATTATATTTAAATTACTTCTTAATCCTTGAGCCTACCACTTAACTTATTTGATATGTCGGATTAACATAATCCACCTGCAGTGTAATACCCCGTGTTCCTTTTTCCACGTTGACCTTCTCTTAAGCCCGGTATGGCTTAACCTCCGTCAGAGAGAGAGCATTGGAACTCGTGCCCTTCGCACCCGACCGGATAGTTCTAGTATGTCATGTTAGTTATATTTAGTTTGAGGGAGTGATCGTTACGTTATTCGGGTGGTTCGGGTTGAAACCGAAGCGTAAATCGCTTGTTTCGACTTTTCGAGATTCGTAGATTTTTGGCCAACTTTGAGAGGTCATAAATTCTTCATCCGATATCCAAATGACTCTCCGTTTTCGGCCACGTCTTCATTTCTTTTCCCTCTACAACTTTTGTGTTTGGGCCAAGTCGAGATTCAACCATTTGGAGGTCCGTTTCGGCCTCAGAAAGTCAATTGCTGTTGCAGTGACTTCCATGATCGATCATGGAAGGGCCATGATCGATCATGGTCCTCCAGAGAATTCCAGAACGCTTCATGATCGATCATGGGGGACATGGTTCACCTATAAGTCGGTTTTGAGTGTTTTTAACCCGTTTTTAAGCCATTTAACACCCCAAGCTCTCCATTTTCGAGCATCCAACATAGAGAGGGAATAAGGAAGGGTCTAGAGAGATCTAGAGAGAGAGAGAAGAGATCATACACATCTCTCATCCCTCATCCAAGATTTGTGCCCCGAATTGCTTTCTCCTTCACTATTCATCATATTTGCCGCTTTCTTCCTCCGTTAAAGCTTGCGTTGGAGCTTGGGCTTGGGCAATACGGCTTCTACGCTTCATCAACTTGCGGGTTCGGCTTGTCTAAGGTAGGGACACTAGTACTAAAACTTGCTTTCCAATGTTTGCTTGATGATTAGCGATTTAAACTACAAATTGGGGATTTTGATCAAAAGCATGTGTTGTTTGCATCTCTTGGGGATTGGGCTAGATAATTCCTAGATTAATGATAGATATTGATAGATTATCACTCCTACAATGTGATTGATTATCTAGTTCCACGATTTAGCATGCGTAGCTAGAGGTTCATGTGAAACCAACTCCGTAGCTATTCGTATGACTTATAAATTGGGGTTTTTAGGTCTTGTGCTTATAGATGGATGATTGTGGGTTATTAATGATAGAGATACACATCTATACCACTAGATATGACCGGAGGGTATTATTTATGGTATGTGTGGTGAGAATCCACTACGGTGGAGCGATAAGCCTTAGCGTACGAGTCTATTACCTTGCGTAGAGCGTGCTAGGCACTAGTAACGAGAGTTTAATCCCGATACTCTTTAAGAAAACATGAAACATAGTTGTTAGGGTATGGATTACCCATGGTCATGAATACGAACATCTAGGCGAGTTGTATTAGTATGCCGGATGAGCTAGAATCATAACAACCAATACATGGCTTGATAGGATGACGTGAGTATCATCATAAAACACATAATGAGATATATGATGTTAATAATGAACCAATTGGCCTTATTATGAGAATGATCATGTGACGATAAACGTATGGAGTATACGAGTGATGAATACTCTTGTAGAAATGATTGACGATGATGTTAATGATGATAAATGGATGAGTGGGCGCTTGTATGATTATATATGTGATGCTTAGCCATATGTGTGATGTACGATTGATGATGATGATGATATTCATTGTGGGAAATGAATGAATGTGATGTATGTTACAGTGATCACACATATGGGCTGGATATGATGATACACCGAGCACCGGGTAGCTCCCCGTGACTCGAAGGAGGGCCGCCTATTGCCGCCCATGGGTGAACAGGCCCTAAACCGTGCACGGGAAAATGAAGACGGTGACTCCGCCGGTGGTTGTGTGTGCCCACAAAGGAGAGCCCACTTTAAGTATCTTGCCTTCCGACAGGACTATGTGTTCTCGGTTAGACGAGTTTTCCTGGCAGCGGAGCAGGTCTCGTGTTCCACTACTTTCCAAATGGTGAGTTTCCCGGAAAGTAGTTGGGCTACTAATGGTCATTACCCTGCTAGGGTATCGCCTGGTGTAGTTCTTTTCAGAGTGTCGAGATGGCTTGTATGTGGTGTTCTCTTCGTCAACTATTCGGAGTGTTATTCCCGGGAAAATGTCTTGAGGGTTATCTCCGAATGAATTACTTAGAAAACAAGTCCCTGAGCCACTCCCCACTCGGAGGAGACATGGAATAAGAACCTTGGACCTTTCGAGATCCGTTGTTCTGGGCCTGGTCAGACCGCGGGGTGAAACTGAGGCACTATACTGGAGATATGATACGGATTATTGTGTTGTGGATGTGAATTGTTTATATTATCATTATTATTATATTGTATCATATCTTGTATGGCATGGTTGGTGATATGTGGCCTCGAGCGAGTGTGCCTTTAGTAAGAACAATGATATAGACACTATCGTAAAGGAACATAATATACACAGGAAAGCGTTGGCCAATCATAATGTATTAACAGATAAAGTGAAAAGCATTGATAGCTAATGGCCATAGAAACCTGGTATATAAGTGTGAGTACGTCGCTTGGTTGTGAGAACGAAGTAGGGATAAGGCCTTGTAGGTGGCCAAGTATGGAATTCATAACGTACTATAACTAAAGAGAAAATGATAGATACTTGGCCAACTGTCACAACATACGGTATAGGTACCGGATAGCATAATATAGTCCTGAGTTACACTTGAGAACGTATTGAGTAGGTTTATATCCTCGATTCCCTAACAATGTGAGAATTGGCTTAAGGTATTCTATGGGAAGTCTAGGGAAGGAAAAGGTTGATCGGATAGTCAGCTTCCTGGTGACTAGGATAGGATTCCTAGCGGGGTTTGCACGCACGGGTGTGTGAGTTGCATCACACTGCATGGTTTTCAAACTGCTGTATTAACGTAAAACAACTATTTTATATATAAAACCTATATAGTTCCCACTGAGCCCGGATTTGGCTCACCCCGTTTTCTAAACAGTTTTGCAGGTCAAGCATCGGGGATTGGCGCGTGGTTTACGAGTCTAGTAGCCTCTGATGTCCTATATCTTTTGTAGTCCTTGAACTAAGGTCTCAGTTGTATATAATCTTTTGTTTTATTAAACTCTTTGTATTTATGTAATGGGCTATGGATTTGTACAAACGGTTTTTACATATACATGTGGAGATGAATATGATTGTGTTTGTGTGAATGCGCTTTGTAAACCTTACGGGTTTGGTTTTTATTTAAATAAACTCCACATACCGAGCATTTGTAAAACTGGACATTTTATTGAGGAAAAGTTTTTAAAAGTCGTGATTTTTATATTTTAAACCCGCCGTCACGTACGGCATCCGTGATTAACCGGGTCCCGGAGGTGAAAATCTCAGAACGAGATTCGGGGCGTCACATGCAGGGTTTGACATGATCAAAACTTATAAACTTCTGAAGGGGCTATCATCAATCCCAATACCGGGACGTGGATTCCGTCAGTAATTAATATTGATCATACATATAGTGTCGTCATCCAACTCCCGAAGATTATTGATCCATAAATGAATCTCAATCTTAATGAGTCAAAACAACAAACACTACACATATATGTCTATTAATTATTTCAAGATTAAAAGTATAAGTAATCATAATAACCATGGGATTTTAAATTGTTTTATATAGACATTATAAAAACAATTAACCCAAATTGGTCCTATTTAATACACACAAAGTGTACCAGCACAACGAGTTAAAATTATATTGTTTTCTGTAGTCAAGATAAACTACTAAAACTTGTGCTACAATCCTATCGATGGGTGTCCAATTCCATCTAAGACTGTGAACCATTAAACTTATATTCCTCAAGAACCAATGATATGATCTTCTGTGTGTAAGTTATACTGTACACACCAAATCATCTACTATATAGAATAAAAGACACACATGCACAATATTTAAATAAATAATATAATGCAACCATTGCCCATAAAGACTCTCATTAAAATAGCAAAACCAATTTTATAACATATCGAAATCAATAAGAAAATTATGGCTTTTAGTATATCACTCTAACAATCTCCCACTTAGACTCAAAGCCATGCAGCTATGCATCTCACTCCCATTCTCTCAATGTGAACACTCTATGTGTTTTCTCTTCTTATGAATCATTGGCTCTTTCGAGTTCGCAACCGTTTCACTATTATCAAAATAAAGTGAAATAGCTGATAACACTGAAGGTGCCACATCTAGATTCATACGGAAGTTCCTGAGCCAACCCGCTACATTAGCTGCTTTTAAAGCAACCACATATTCAGCTTTCTTGGTGGAGTCAGCAATGCATGACTCTTTAATACTCCTCCAACCAATGACTCCACCTCTTAGAGTAAACACATAACCTGAAGTTGACTTTCTGGAATCCTATCATTTGACTAAAAATTATGGTATGTGTATCTAACAGGTACGACTGTTTGCCTGGTAAAACAACATAAAATTTCAAGTCCTTTTAAGGTACTTAAGTATATGTTTTACCGCAGTTCAATATTCTTTCCCTGTATTAGACTGATATATGCTAACCATATCAACGGTAAAGCAGATGTCTGGTCTAGTATACAATATAGCATACATGAGGCTTCTTACTGCCGAAGCATAAGGAACTACCCTCATCATCTCTATTTCATCATATGTCTTATGACACTGATCTTGGATAGAGTGATTTCATGCCTAAAAGGGAGAAACCCTTTCTTGGAATCTTGTGTACTAAATCTGACAAGAATTGTATCGATATAAGTACCTTGCGATAAGCCCAACATCCTATTTTTCCGATATCGCATAAGCTTAATACCAAGGTTGTGACTGACTTTTCCCAAGTCCTTCATATCGAGCTGACTTGATAACCATACCCTCACGGAAGATAATATTCACATATCGCTTCCAATAAGTAAGATATTATCCATATAAAATACCTGGAATACCACCGCACATTTATTGCACCTTTTGTACACACAAGACTCATCCAAACATTGATCAAAACCAAAAGATTTGATTGCATGGTCAAAACAGATGTTCCAAGATCTAGACACTTGCTTAAGCCCATAAATGGGCTTCTTGAGCTTGCACAACATGTGCTCTTGGTCCTTTCCTATGAATCCTTCTAGTTGCATCATATAGATGCTTTTATCAAGACTTCCAATAAGGAAACTTGTCTTGAGATCCACTTGCCAAATCTCGTAATCAAGATGAGCCGCAATGGATAAGAGAATCCGAATAGACTTTGGCATGGCTACTGGCAAAAAGGTTTCATCATAATCGATCCCCTTCTTTCTGAGTGAACCCTTTTAGCAACAAGCCTTGATTTAAGCCCGTCTAATCCACTCTATCTCTTATATACCCACTTTCATCCGATAGGTTTTATCCATTCGGGTGGTTTTACAAGATCCCAGACTTTGTTAAAGTACATGGACTCCATTTCATATTTCATAACCCTTTGCCATTTTATGTATCTTTATCTTGAAGTACTTCATTGACGTTAAAAAGAGTTCGTTTCTTGGTCATCAAGGACCTTGTCATAAGACTATCCCAAGAACATAAAACGACTAAGTTGACGAACAACCCTCCCACTACAACGAGGTACTACTTGTGTTTGTGTACATTGTGCAAATATTGAACTTACTAACTCACTATCCACACATTGTGCTGGTTCAAGAACCTCCATATTAGTGATTCATAATCCGTTGAAAACATGTCATGACCTATGTCGCCGCTTCACTGACTATGTCGAGAATCAACCTTGGTGGAAACGCCCTCTTCAACGTTCTTCATTAAAGCAACTGCAATCTTAGATACAAAGGTCATATGCCTCCATTTAAGGAGTTCACATATAAACTATTATATCTAAACTGTAAATAAAATTACATAGATCCTATGCCTCCTTTTAAGGAGTTTACAAATCTGATCTAAATTTAATTTACAACCATGAATAAAACTCAAATCATTATGCACAGTAAAATCAGCCTGATCCAACAGTGCAATGTAAAGTTACGATTGATTTACGACTGTAGTACCGAAAACCTAAAGATCTTTTATCATATTCCTTTCGCCATCAAATCTTGCACCGAGTGTGGGCTACGGTATCACCAAGATTTTTTCTTCTCTCAATAGAACAAACCCTAACTCATGAGAATTATTGTTATAATAAGAAGAGACAAGCTCGGGGTATATATGAGGCTACGATAGGGACCTTAAGGAGAAATAAGTGTTTGGGCTTCCTATGAATAGTTGGAATCCTAATTCCACTATGAATTAGTTCCTTCCATAAATTATAATTCGCACCACTAAAGAATTATAATTGTACTCCCATCCTTATCTCAAAATTATATTCCGTGCTCCTTGTTATTAAATACTTATTATTCTCCCCACGTTAAGATTACAGATAACCGTCATTTAAATTAAACTACTGAAAATTATATTTAAATGACTTCTTAATCCTTGAGCCTACCACTTCACTTATTTGACATATCGGATTAACATAATCCACCTGCAGGGTTTGACATGATCAAAACTTATAAGCTTCTCAAGGGGCAATCATCAATCCCTATATCCGGACGTGTATTCCGTCAATAATTAATATTCATCATACATATATGATAAGAGCACTATATTGAGTATAAGAATACGCTTTTCTAAGCATTAGAGTGCTCTTATATGGCTAAACACACTAAAATAAACCTCGAATTGCAACTTGTTGGTTCATAGCAAAATGGTGTACTAATATATGTTTTGCAAGCATTTGTTGATGATGAAAAGGCACCAAAAAGGGACTTCAGATCAAAAGACAAAGTGTTCAAGGAAAGAAGATGAAAAATAGCACCTTTCTGAAGTAGTAAGATCGATCTTACTAGTAAGATCGATCCTACTAGCTTCCATTTCTTCATTTCAACAGTTTTGTAAAATCCAGTAAGAAACTAGCTTCCATTTCTTCATTTCAACAGTTTTGTAAAATCCAGTAAGAAACAGACCATGAGTAAGATCGATCTTACTAGTAAGATCGATCCTACTCTGGCCCATTTACAAACTGTATGGTACCTGCTTTGATCCAGTGCAAGAACTTCCCTGAGTAAGATCGATCTTACTAGTAAGATCGATCCTACTCCCTCATCCTTTTCAAACAGAAGATTCCAGCAGCAGTCCAGAAGAGAAATTTCCCATAGTAAGATCAATCTTACTAGTAAGATCGATCCTACTATGGCAATTTGTCAACTTTGGAGAAATTCCAGATTGCTTGTCAAAATTGCCAGCCTTGCTTCATTTGTCAAGGAACTCATGCCAAGGTGTTCCCACATAAATCCAATGCACCATAGCAACTTGTCATCCTCTCTCTACCTGCTCCCATCCCAGATACATCTATAAATAGAGAGCAAGATCCAAGGGAAAAAGATATAGAGTTGTAAAGATTAATTTCTTGTAAAAATAAGAGAAAATCAAGAGAGAGATAATAGAGTGATAGTTTATTTTTCTTCTTGTATTTTTCCATTCACTTGTAATAGACTCATTCTATATCTATTAATACAAGTGTTCTTTTGATTTCACTCCATCTTTAACATGTTTTTATCATCTATGGAGGGGTGAATCACCTAGCCAAGGCTAGGGGGTGAGTTTGTTTTTAAAAGGTAAACATGGTCAAGTTTCCAATTCTTTAAAAAGCTCTGTGCCTAGTATTGTTAGATAATTATGCTTCTCATCTGTTTATAATATTCCATAATATTTGATGACTTAAAACACCATAAATATTCTGGAATTTCCATTTTAATCTCTTTTGCCTCCTTATGCCTTGTATATGGAGTTCTTTGATGATTAATGGACATGTTTTGTACGTAAATGATACATAGACTCTTCATGCCATGTATGATCAGTACTAGTCAAATCATTTATATACAAACAAAGTACTTCAAGTAAGCATATATTATTCAACAATCACCATTATAAATGGATGGCTATGCTTTTTATATAAAATTATAGAGTTTCATTTCAAATATGGTCACATCTTATGGTTAAGTGTAAAGTAAGGTTTTATTTTCCCTTGTCACCTACAACACTTAAACATACTTTGTGCCTATATTTGAGAACTCTCTAATTGCTTATTTGTCTCCTTAAATGTGGTGTTGGTTTTCCCTCATAAGGTAGCCTAGTAAAGTTAGATTGGTTGTATTTCCTCGAAATATTTTACCGCCAACATCTAGACTTCCAAATGAGAAGTACGATATGCAACACAATAAGGAGAATGAATGAGCCGAATTGGATTCATAAACCATGGTTCCCAATAAATAACAAATAAACCCCCAAAGCCTTTGCTTTCCTTTAATATAAGAAACTTCTCATAACTTTAAGTTTTGTTTTACACAATTCTCCACAAAGCAATCCACAACAAATTTAATCAATCAATATTCACTTTTTAAACACGTGATCTACAAAAGCTTTAGTCCCCTCCCTGTGGTTCGACATTCGGACTTCCATAAGTCTATATTACAACTTGACCGCCTACACTTGGGTGTATACGATTGCACTATTTCTCGCGCGTCAAGTTTTTGGCGCCGTTGCCGGGGAGGGCAACGAAAGTTGATCATGGGTTTAGTTCATATTTGGTTGTATTGTTCTAATTTAGTGGCTTCCTTTTCTTGTACACCTTCTTTGGTACATGATTCATTGGTTAAGAAATACCAAAGGACGTGTAGAAAGAGACCCATTTCCCGATTCGTTTTTCTATAATCTTTTTGAAATAGAAAAAGAAGTTACAATGGATCACAATGAGGAAGCACGAGGAGGAAATGGTGGAAATCATTTTGATGTACAAGTTCAGCCTATTCAGGAACCACCAATCGCAACCATGAGGGATTATCTCCAACCACCAAGGAGTGCAACTCCATCATGTATCGTTCTTCCGCCAACAGCAAACCGTTTTGCTGTTAAACCAGGAATGATACCACTTTTGCCAAGATTTCATGGAATGGAGTCAGAAAATCCATACTTACACCTCAAGGAATTTGAAGAAGTGTGCTCCACTTTTTATGCCACTAATGTCACTGAAGAGGTAGTGAGACTCCAACTTTTTCCATTCTCATTGAAAGACAAAGCAAAAACTTGGCTTAATGCACAAAGACCACGTTCCATTACAACGTGGCAAGCTTTACAAACTGAATTTTTGAAGAAATTTTTCCCCGTTCATAGAACAAACGCTTTAAGGCGTCAAATCTCAAATTTTGCACCCAAAAATCAAGAAACATTCTATGAATGCTGGGAAAGATACAAAGATCTTGTAAATGCTTGTCCCCATCATGGATATGAAAATTGGAACTTGGTTAGTTTCTTCTATCAATCACTTACTCCTGAAATGAGAAAATTTGTAGAAATGATGTGTAATGGCACATTTCTAAGTAAAAATCCCGACGAGGCATTTGATTTCTTTGATTATATAGCTGAAAGTAACCAAACATGGGATACTTATAATTTTTCTGAAAGAAATAATATGCCTAATCGGGGTGGTTACCATCAATTAAAGGAAAGTGATGATTTGGCAGCACGAGTCACACAATTGACCAAAAAAATTGAAGCTTTAGAATTTTCAAAACCAAGAGAGGTCAATTTGATAGAAGAAGAAACTATGTGTAGCATATGTGATATGATAGGACACCCAACGGAAAAATGTCCTACCATACCAACCGTCAAGCAAGTTTTGCTTGACCCGGCCCAAGTGAACATGATGAATAATTATAAAAGGCCGCAAAATTCTCCATATTCGGAAACTTACAATAGTGAGTGGAGGAATCATCCTAATTTTCGTTGGGGTAATTCAAACACTCAAACCAATCAACCTCCGAATTTTCAAAAATCTCAATCATCATATGTTCCCCCACCAAAAAGAAATGTGGAAGACTTGCTCGCACAATTTATTCAAAAATCCGATCAAAATTTTCAAAAATTTGATCAACATGTTCAAAGGTGTGAGCAATACTTCCAAAGCAATGATCGTTCCATGAATGATATGAGGAATTTTTTGTCTAAAATGGCCCCCAATTTTTCAAACCAAGAGAAGGGCAAATTTCCAGCCCAACCTCTTGCGAATCCTCATGGGCAAACAATGATGATTGAAGAAGGAACTTCTTCACAAGATACGATGGAGCACGTGAAGTCTATCACCACTCTTCGAGGTGGAAAAATGGTTGATAAAACTATTCATCCTAAGGACCAAAAGCCAAAGGAAGTAGTTCAATCAAAAGAAACGGAGGTGGTAGATGAAGGAGTCAAAAAGAATGATGAGGAAGTAAAGGAAAAAGAGGACATTGAAAAAATTAAAGAGAGTGTGAAAATTCCTTTTCCTCAAAGGTTACAACAATCCTCAAAACCAAATCAAAATGCTGAAATTTTGGAAGTTTTTAAACAAGTAAAAATCAACATTCCACTGCTCGATGCGGTCAAACAAATTCCTTCTTATGGAAAATTTTTGAAAGACATGTGTACCACAAAAAGAAGGTTAAATGTCAAAAAGAAAGCTTTTATGGCCGAACAAGTAAGCTCAATTTTGCAAAATACAAGAATTCCTAAATACAAGGACCCTGGTTGTCCAACGATTTCATGTATGATAGGAAACTGTCGAATTAAACGAGCTTTACTTGATTTAGGAGCAAGCGTGAATGTTCTTCCATTTTCAGTTTATGAACAATTGGGTTTGGGAGAGTTAAAGCCTACCAAAGTTACAATTCAATTAGCGGATAGGTCCGTTAAGGTTCCAAGGGGTATTGTGGAAGATGTACTTGTGCAGGTTGACAAGTTCTTCTTTCCAGTTGATTTCATTGTCATTGATACACAACCTGTTGTGAACCCCGCTAATCAAATTCCTGTTATTTTAGGAAGACCATTTCTCGCAACGTCAAACGCTATAATCAATTGCAAAAATGGTATTGTTAAATTAACATTTGGAAATATGACTCTTGAGTTAAATGTGTTTTCATTAAGCAAGCAAGCAAGTGATTTTGAAGATGAAAATGAACACATTAACATGATAGAGTCATTGGTTGATGAACACTTTGAGTATAATTTTGAATTGGAATCGTTGGGAGATCTTCTAACCACTCCCAAGGAACCCAATAATTGTATGCAAGTGTATTCTTTGAGTGAAAAACAGGTTCCACAAAAGGAAGGGGAAACAGAACCATCAAAACCAATCGAAGGAAGAATGGAATTGAAACCATTACCAGGCAACTTGAAGTACGCTTTCTTAGGTACTTCAGAAACTTTCCCGGTGGTAATTTCATCTGAACTTTCAACGGAACAAGAGGAGAAGTTGGTAAGTATGCTCGGTAAGTATAAAAAAGCCTTTGGATGGAGTTTAGCTGATCTTCATGGGATTAGTCCCTTAATCTGTACTCATAAAATTTATTTGGAAGATGAAGCTAAACCAGCAAGACAATTTCAACGCCGCTTGAATCCACACATGCAAGATGTTGTTAGAAACGAGGTGTTGAAATTGCTTGACGCAAAAATCATTTATCCGATCTCGGATAGTAAGTGGGTAAGCCCTACCCAAGTTGTACAGAAAAAATCCGGACTTACGGTGGTTAAAAATGAGAACAACGAATTAATCCCACAAAGAGTCACTTCTGGGTGGCGTATGTGTATTGATTATCGTAAGTTAAATGCAGTAACACGAAAAGATCATTTTCCACTACCTTTCTTAGATCAAATGCTAGAAAGAGTAGCGGGACATGAATTTTATTGTTTCTTAGAAGGATTTTCTGGGTACAATCAAATTGAAATCGATTTGGATGATCAAGAGAAGACGACATTTACATGTCCATTTGGTACATTTGCATACCGCAGAATGCCATTTGGATTATGTAATGCACCCGCGACTTTTCAGAGATGCATGCTAAGCATTTTTAGTGATCTTGTGGAAAGAACACTGGAAGTGTTTATGGATGACTTCACCGTTTACGGTGAGTCATTCGATAATTGTTTATTAAATCTTAAGCAGTTCTAGAACGATGTGTGGAAAAGAGCTTGTTCTCAATTGGGAAAAAATGTCATTTTTATGGTGACAAAAAGGGATTGTTTTGGGCCATATCGTGTCCAAAAAGGGAATCGAAGTTGACAAAGCTAAAGTGGACCTCATTGCTAAATTGCCAACTCCAAAGACGGTGAAAGATGTCCGCTCTTCTTTAGCCACGCTGGATCTATCGAAGATTTATACAAAAATTTAGCCTAATAGCTAAACCAATGTGTAATCTTCTCCTAAAAGATGCCCGTTCGAGTGACCGATCAATGTGAGGAAGCCTTCAAGAAACTCAAACAATTGCTCACCACTGCTCCCATTATGCAAAGTCCGGATTGGAATCTTCCATTCGAACTTATGTGTGACACAAGTGACTATGCAATTGGTGCCGTGCTCGGACAAAGAAAGGACAAAAAGCCGGGTGTGATTTATTATGCTAGCCGAACTCTCAATGAGGCTCAAATGAATTAAACCCTACCGAGAAGGAGCTCTTTGCAATTGTGTTTGCTCTCGACAAGTTCCACTCCTACCTCATCGGCTCACCAATCCTAATCTTCATGGACCATGCGGCTCTTAAATACTTGTTCACAAAGAAGGATGCTAAGACGCGACTCTTGCGTTGGATTCTTCTACTCTAAGAATTCAACATCATGATCAAAGACAAGAAAGGAGTCGAAAATGTGGTGTCTGACCATTTGTCAAGGCTCATGTTCAATGATCCCATCGACGAAAGCCCAATCAAAGACTCATTTCCTGATGAGCACTTGTTCTCGATGACATCTTCTCCATGGTACGCCGATATTGTCAACTTCATTGTCACCAGAGAGATACCAAAATCTTGGAACTCACAAGACAAGAGGCGATTCATCAACGAGGCTAAGAATTTCTATTGGGACGAGCCGTATCTTTTCAAATATTGCTCGGATCAAATCATCCGACGATGCATTCCGAATGAAGAAATTGTAAGCGTGCTCACCTTTTGCCACACCGAAGAAGCTTGTGGTGCCACTTCTCTTCCAAAAAGACCGCAACAAAGATTCTTCAATGTGGCTTTTATTGGCCAACCTTGTTCAAAGACATGCATCACTATTGCAAAGCATGTCCAAGATGCCAAATGCTTGGAGGAATTACACGACGAAGCATGAAGCCACTCAATCCAATTTGATTCTTGAAATCTTCGATTGTTGGGGCATTGATTTCATGGGACCTTTCCCACTCTCGTTTGGTAATCTTTACATTTTAGTTGCCGTAGATTATGTTTCTAAATGGGTGGAAGCCAAAGCTTGCAAGACAAATGACCACAATGTGGTAATTCAATTTTTGAAAGAAAATATTATTGCAAGGTTTGGAATTCCAAAAGCAATAATAAGCGATGGAGGTACTCATTTTTGTAATCTATTTTTTTAAAAACTCGTGCGTAAGTATGGAGTAGCACACAAAGTATCTCTCGCCTATCATCCCCAAACAAACGGGCAAGCAGAACTTGCAAATAGGGAGATAAAACAAATTTTGGAAAAAACGTTAAATCCAAATCTGTAGACACCCCGATCCGTGACCCCCGCAAGAACCCTAACGACCTTCGAGAACTACTGCTTTGGGCCCGGGACCCACCCAGACACCCGAAACTACCCTGAAAGGGTTTGTTGGCCAACAAACCTGTTTTTAAGAGAGATTGTCGCACGACATATCACATTGTCACGCGACAATCACTGATATGTCGCGCGACAATCCTACTATGTCTCGCGACCATCCACTCTCTGACACATCAATTTGTCAGAAACATCACTTCAGCCGTTTGTCACGCGACATTAGACACATTGTCGCGCGACATATGCCCTTTTTGTGGAAATGTCGTGCGGCAATCTTCCCCGAGCAGTATAAATAGGCCAACACCCCCCAAGGGTTCAGGGCAGCAACTTGGGATTGAAGAATTCTAAGTTCTAAATCTGATTTTCTAGTCTTTTATCGAGTTTTCTCTATTATCGTCTTATTTCGGAAGAATTATTGAATCTATTCTCGACACTCGACGTGTCCTGTCTCTGGAATCAAATTCTCGGAAATATCTGAAGAAGGAAAAGATCATTATCGCCGAAAATTTCTCCGCCGCATCATATTTTCTTTCTTATTATTATTCTCGTCGGAAGGTAAAGAAAGTCTCTCCTAGTATTTAAATTAAATATCTGTGTACTTGTTTTATTTATGTTGTTTTGTCCACGTTTTATTTGAATAAACTTATTGCCAAGTTATAAATAGTCTATCGTTTTCAAAACAAAAGACCGTGACAAAACCATTTGCAAAACCAGAAGAGTAAGTACATTACCATCCGGATAAAATCCTGTTTTCAAAATCCTGACCGGTAAAACTTACTTAGGAATTGAAAACCCGGTATACCCTATATGTTTCATAGATTGTGATACGACCGGAAGAACTCCCCTCAAGAGTTCTAATTCCATATTGAATTAGTTCCACTATAAAGATCCAAAACTTTCTCCAAAAACAAGTCAAAACTCGAGAAAACCGTCATTATCCGAGAAATAATACGGAAGCTCCCTCTCTAAAAGAAAAATAACTCTTGTCACTTGTATTTGCATTTCTCCAAACTAAACATCGGATCTTGGAATACAAACATTTTCATTTTTTTTCCCGTTTTCCCAAATTAGGGTTTTCCACTTAAGAAGTAGTAGACTGTCAGTAAAAGAATCCAAGTTTTTCAACATAGAATAAACATATAAAAGACCACTAAAGACCGAAAGGGAGGAATGTATCATTAACACCTTCCCAAACCGTAATATAGTTTCCGAACCCTATAGAATCTTGGTTTCGTAGACAAACGTGTAAAGAAAGGCTTAACTCTAGCCTTCCCTCTTACACAACCATTTTATCCGTTTTCTCGTAAAACGTACTGGCGACTCTGAATGAACCCCTTTGTATCTAAAAATAGAACATAGGGACACATGATATGAATCAACAAGAGACACTCTAGCAAATGGAACGACGGAATCCGTTCCGACGTTTCAGACGCCCAACCAAACGGGGAAGAGACCCGGGGGTCGCATTTGCGGATTCTCACAAAATCGCAAAGATTGGTCTTTGCGCTTAAATGATGCGCTTTGGGCATACCGTACGGCTTTTAAAACCAATCTGAATATGTCACCCTATCGATTGGTCTTTGGAAAATCATGCCACTTGCCTGTGGAATTAGAACATAAATCTTTTTGGGCAATTAAGAAATTGAATTTTGATTTCCATGAAGCGGGTAATAATCGGAAACTCCAAATCGAAGAAATTGAGGAGTTGAGAAGAGATGCATATGAAAATGCAAAAATAAGCAAGGACCAAGCAAAAAGTTTTCACGATAAAAATATATTGAGAAAAGATTTTCAAATTGGTCAAAAAGTCCTTGTTTACGATTCTCGTTTACATCTCTTCCCGGGAAAATTAAAATCAAAATGGACCGGCCCATTTATTGTTAAACATGTTTATCCATACGGAGCCGTGATGGTGGAAGATCCCAAAAATGGCTTTGAATTTAAAGTCAATAGCCAACGATTAAAGCAATTTTTGGAAATTCCAACTTTGGAGGAGTCCATCCCTCTAAAGGAACCGACCTATGTGTAAAAATATAGGTTGTCATGTCTAAATAATATATATATATATATATATATATTTGTGTTTAAGTATTTTTTTTGTAGCACAAGAAGCCATCCTTCAAAAAAAGGAAAAAGAAAAAAAAATGGTCTTAAGGATTGGAAGATGCCTCTCAAAGATCAATTGCTCAAAGCATTAGGGACAATGCTCACTTCAAGTTTGGGGGTAAGGAAATGAAATTTTTCATTTCAAACTTTTGTTTAAGTTTGATTATTTTCCATGTTTAGACCCAATTTTTTTCGAAATCATGATAAGGCTTAATATCCATGTTTAAAATTTTAAAATTTCAGCCCATGTTCAAGTTTTGATCTTGGCATTATAACTCTTGATTAGGATAGGCAACCAAGTGTTATCTCTTAATATCTATCTTTAATTAGGCTTACGTACCTTCAAGTTGTCTCTCTCACATTAAAAATGCACATTTGATTTAAAATTGAACTTTTGTCATAACAAATTGAGTTATTTTTATCTTAGAAAGAAGCTTTGTTTTCAAGAAAATAAAGAAATAATTCCTCTTACAAGAAAGAATTTCTCTTAAATAAGCTTAACAGATAAAACTCTTGGAAAAGGCTTTGTATCTAAACCGGACTTAATGTTTCACTTGGTAAATTAATTAGCCTATTTTTTTTTTTATACTTGGAATAGTTGGAAAAGGCTGCCTTATGAATTAGAGTGAAGCCACCTTGAAAAAAAGAAAAGTAGCTTTAAAAGCTCACAAAAGAAAAATTTAGAAGGAAAAGGCTACCTATTCATGATGCGTGAAAGCGCCTCTATTCTCTTGTAAACAAAAAAAATCCAAGAAGCAAAGAAAGAAAGAAAAAAAAAAAAAAAAGAAGAAGAAGAAGAATGACTGAGCTTATATGTTTTGTAAAAAGAGGTGTTTCTTCAATTGAAAACTTTGTTTCTTTCCAAAAGGATAATCAAAACACTTTCTTGACATGTTAAAAGTTCTTTTAAATCAAAAATCACACACACAAGGAGACAACATTTGGAGCTTATTTCTAAATTTATATAGATGTTTTGAGATTTTGTTTGATTGCCATGCATTCTAAAGAGGCGTTTGAAATGCTAAATCATAACTTGCACAATAGAATTGAAAACAAACATGAATATTATGCAAAATCATGATTTGAATGTTTGTAGGTATCATCTCTGAAAACCTTCACGAGAAGGCCACTCGTCCTCTTTAGGAACTTTGAGGTTTAAAGGCACGATGCATTTAGCCAAATGCATCCTTTTTATTGGTATATTGTTTAGACTTGCTAAGGGACTAGCAAGAAGTAAGTTGGGGGGTGTGATAAGCGCACTATATTGAATATGAGAATACGATTTTTTAAGCATTATAGTGCTCTTATATGGCTAAACACACTAATTAAATCTCAAATTACGACTTGTTGGTTCATAGCAAATTAATGTGCTAACAAATTATTGCAAGCCATCTTTTGTTATTGAAAGGATTCATGCAAAGGTTCAAAGAAGAATGGCAAGGATTACGTTATTGACGCGAACGAGGCTACGTGGGCTTAAACCGATTGGAATAATTTGGAAGCATTATTTTAAGTAGTTTTAATTATAATAATTTAATTTTTTATTTTGTTTTAAAATTAGTATTTTTAACTAGTAGTTGATGATGTCATCGCTTACATATTATTTGATGATGTCATGGCTTACATCACTTTATTATGTGAGAATAAATGTGAGCCCTTGGATCATGATTGGTGGGATTGAATGTAGACCATTGGATGTATTTTTCAACTACTATATATACATCCCACCCCACCCCATCCATAAGGAGACATGAAGAGAATTGGAGAGTGAGAAATCTTCTTGTAATAAAGAGAGAAATATTCTTCTTCTTCTATATTCTCAATCACTTGTAATAGACTCATTTCATATCTATTAATACAAGTGTTTTGTTGATTCTCCTTCATTATTGTTATGTATTCATCTATGGAAGGGTGAATCACCTAGCCAAGACTAGGGGTGAGTTTGTTTTAAAAGGTAAACATGGTCAAGTTTTCAATTCTTTAAAAGCTATGTGCCTAGTATTGTTAAATAATTATGCTTCTCATATATTAATAATAGTCCATAATATTTGATGGCTTAAAACACCATAAATATTATGGAACCTCCATTTTAATCTCTTTTGCATCCTTATGCCATGTATATGGAGTTCTTTGGTGATTAATGGACATGTTTAGTACATAAATGATACATAGACTATTCATGCCACGTATGATTAGTACTAGTTAAATCATTTATATACAAACAAAATATTTCAAGTAAGCATATATTATTTTACAATCACCAATATAAATGGATGGCTATGCTTTTTATATAAAATTATAGAGTTTTATTTCAAATATGGTCACATCTTATGGTTAAGTGTAAAGTAAGGTTTTATTTTCCCTTGTCACCTACAACACTTAAACATACTTTGTGCCTATATTTGAAGACTCTATAATTGCTTATTTGTCCCCTTAAATGTGGTGTTTTGTCTTACCTCATAAGGTAGCCTAGTAAAGTTGGATTGGTTGTATTTCCTCAAAATCTTTTACCGCCAACATCTAGACTTCTAAATGAGAAGTACAATATGCAACACAATAAGGAGAATGAATAAGCCGAATTGGATTCATAAACCATGGTTCCCAATAAATAACAAATAAACCCCCAAGCCTTCGCTTTCCTTAAATACAAGAATATTCTCATAAATTTAAGTTTTATTTTACACATTTCTCCACAAAGTGATTCACAACAATTTTAATCAATCAATAATGACTTTATAAACACGTGATCTACAAAAGCTTTAGTCTCCTCCCTGTGGTTTGACACTCGGACTTCCATAAGTCTATATTACAACTTGACCGCCTACACTTGGGTGTATACAATTGCACTATTTCACGCGTGTCACCCACAGACAAATGGGCAAGCTGAATTAGCCAACAGAGAGATCAAGAGAATTCTCGAGAAAACAGTCAATGTTAATCGGAGAGATTGGTCTATTCGTTTGACAGATGCTTTATGGGCATATAGGACCGCCTACAAAACGAATTTGAATATGTCCCCTTACAGGTTGGTTTATGGTAAGGCATGTCATCTCCCCCTAGAGATTGAACATAAAGCATTCTGGGCTATCAAAACTATGAATTTCGATCTTCGAGAAAGTGGCAAAGAGAGGAGTTTGCAGTTGAATGAACTTGAGGAGTTACGCCATGATGCGTATGACAATTCAAAGATTTTTAAGGAAAGAACTAAGCGTTTCCATGATCAAAAAGTACTAAGGAAAAATTTTTGAGCCGGGACAGAAAGTACTTCTATACGATTCAAGCTCCATTTTTTCCTGGAAAACTTCGATCAAGATGGACTGGTCCCTATAAAGTTCATAATGTCTTTCCTTATGGAGCAGTGGAATTTGAAAATCCAAGGGATGGTAGCACATTCAAGGTCAATGGGCATAGACTGAAGCCATTTCTGGAAAAGCTTGATGATAGTAACGAGAGCATTGAGTTGGGGGAACCCGATTATAATGCTGAGGACTAGTTGAGAAGGAGCTGATACTACTCTATAATTTGTATATTATGTAAATGTTTATTATTATTTTTTATTTTTTAGCTTTCTTTTATTTCTTTCTTTTAACTTTGAGTTGAAACTCGTACTAGCGCTATCATCTATCTGTTTCAAGTTTCAGTGATGAAGTTTATTACTATAGTATTTGTTGTTGTTGTATAATCTTGTTTCATTGTCATGCTTATCTGCCTATACTTATATATATATATATATTGTTTCCTGTCTAGATAAAGCACGCTCCCGAGCCACATATATTATTGCACACTACCTGTCTTTAGCACTATACTGGATAATTTTTCTCCTGCCAATATTTCTTCTTCAAACAAGCGTTCTCGAGACTTGATGGGGATGGGGCCGACTGCTGGATCCCCTTTGCACGTTAAGGTGAGACGTTCTTGGCCCGCTCGATTTACTGAAATGGCTGAGGCGAGTATCTCCCCTAAGCGTGCACCACCATCTTGTAAGAGAAAGTTATTTGTAGAAGAGGCAGACAATAAAGATTATTTACAGCATGATGCCAAAGACAATATGGAGATTGATGGAGACGTGGAGTTTTCTAGTCTACAGAATGCTGGTTCGTATGAAGGGACCCGCGATCACATGAGCGAGTCAGAATCTGATCCTGAAGAAGAGCCAGAGTCTGATCCTGAGGAGGAGCAATTTGAGCCTGAGCCAGATGAAGATGAACCGGAGTCTGACCATTCAGAGCCAAAAGAGGAATCAGAGTCAGAAGATGAGCAAATTGAACTTGAATCTGAGTCAGAGGAAGAGTCTGATCATGAAGAGGAGGATCCAGATGAATATCTAGTCCCTGTTACCCCCACTGAAGAGTAATAGAGAGTCGAGAGGCCGTGCAGTCAGTAGCCCACCCCCAATAGCATGCGGATATAAGTATATCTTACTTACCCAGGAGAGCGGAGGCAGAGTTAGGCGAATGACTTCGCGTTTCTTGTTTGTAGAAGATGCCATTGACCCGTACAATCCCTACCTCTGCCATCCGTCAGACTTGAGCATAATACGCAACCCAATTTCGGGGAGAGTTCTAGTCCTCCTAGATTATTCAGCTTATGCGAGGAGGATGTGGGGGAGGCTATTTAGGAGACCCCGTTATGAGGCCGAGATGAGGAGAATTTCATGGCAGCTCTGGATACTATATTTGAGCATTGTAGGCGAGTGCAACTACGTTTACAGCATACAACTAGGTGATGTCACATTCTGTGTGTGGCAGAGCCATCGCTACAGCAGGTAGAGTATGGCAGGTATGTATAGTAGTTTTGTTATTTTCTTTCTTTTCGTAGTTATTTTCTTTCTTTCTTTTTCGTAATTTTAGATTTTTGTAGAATATCTATGTGCTAACATACAGCTTTCGCTTAGCCAAGCTGCAGTGAGGTATACCATTTTCTCCCTTATATTTTATTACATGTCCTTACATCCATGCTGTAATGCTTAGTTGTTTACATTGAGGACAATGTAGGATTTTAGTTGGGGGAAGGGAGACCTTAGGTCATTTTTTTTTCAAAAAGCATGCATGTTAATACATTAGTTAGGATTTCCCTGCTTTCCCTTTAAAAAAAATATTAAAATTTTTCAAAAAATATATATATATATAAGAGATTGCAAGCCTAAGTCGCCTGATGGTATCTTTCTTGTTCCCTTTCATTAGGCGACGACGCATTCATGATTAGACTCAGCATGCTTGGAAGCGTCAGATAATCTTGAAAATGTTTATTCTTATTATGTTTGAAAAGTTATATGCCGATTTGAATTTACTTGTTCATGTTTATTGACAAGATTGATATACCATGACTAGGAAATGCCTTGTTCACAATGAGTGGATACTATATAGCCTTGTGAGGAGTTGAGCCTTTCTTCCTTATTTGAGAGCTATTAGTTAAAAATTCTGATTCTCTTGAAAGCGTTTATTAAATTGTCCGAGTCTTTCTACTATCACTCTTATTCAGTTTAGAGAGGTTCGTCCATGAGATTGCTACTGCCTTATTGTTGGAACCTAGAACTGGCATTAGGGAATGACATAGGCCATCTTTCATTAGCCTATATAGCCTTGGCCTACCCGTTATGTTTTATCCTTAGTAGCCAATTTTGAAGCTTGAAGCGTGATTCGTATTGATTTACCAAATGAATAACCGAGCCCAAATTCCATAACTTACCTACCTTTTTGGCTCATTAGCAGTATGGCTCAAAATTAAAGACCTGGATTGTATTGAAATGAAAAAAAAAAAAAGAATATCTTACTTTGAGAAAAAAAAAGTATGGAGAGAAAAAAGGTAATAAAAAAAATAGATATCAAAAGAATGCCTTAAAAATATAATGCAGACAGTAAAATTTGGGTATGTGTTTGATATAGAGGTTCATTTATATACCTCTCGAGTTAACTGAGCCAATGAGTCTTTTGATCCCTTATTTGACCCGTTCATTTCATAACCACTACCCTTAACCCCATTATAACCTAGCAAAGTCCTAATTGATCCCTAAAGGTTTAGTTTGTGGTTTAAGCAATAAAAAGGCAAATATAGCAATCTCGCTTCTTTAATAACTGAATCTTAGTTTAAAAGACTCTCATTCTTTCATTTTGGCGTATTTCAAAGAAAACATACGCGAGGCATTTGAATTTGCTTACGAACAATCCTTAGCCCGTATGTGGAGTGCTACACCTATTTCTAGTGATTTATTTGTAGAGTGTATGCCTAGTGAGAATTGAGTTGAGGCTTAATGATGAACAAGAGCTTTATCCCATGATTAACATTGACATTGACAAGTTAATATAATTGTCTAAGTATGAACACTTAAATTCACTTATGTATGCATCTTTTCAATTGTTATCAAGACTTGCACTTTTCCTGAATATCTTTTGCTAATATATTGCATGAGTCTTGTTGAGTTCTTGCTGAGCTATTTTTGAAAGGACAAACTTTTTGGATACTTTGGCTTGATTTGTCTTGCAATCATGAATTTTGTGGGTAGATTCACTGCAAACCCTCACGAGACAAAACTCGTCTTACTAGGGGTGACCTAGAGGTTTAAAAGCTTATTGAATACGCTTAATGCAACTGTTTAAGATTAGGATTGTATTTTTGGTCTTTCTTTTTCATTTTTTTTAGTTGGCTTGTAATAAAGATCACTTCATTGCTAGAGACTAGCAATACGTTAGTTGGGGATGTGATTAAGCCAAAATATTGCATTTTTATATGTATTTAGGTGGCTTAATATGCATGAATTTGATTTAATTATCCTAAATTGTTAAGAATTGAGATTTAATCATGAAATAGGATAGTATGTTTGTTTCTAGTGCATTATAATCTTTTTACAAGTGAAAAATGAACAAGAACGAATCTAGAAGCAAATTCCACCAAAGTTAGTCATTACCAGTCAAATTCAAAGCTGAATTAAGTTCAAGAAGTGAACTAAAAGCAAATTCCAAGCTCAAGCATGAAGGAAGTTGATGGAAGAGAATAAGAGAAGCCAATAGAGCAGTCTCAAGCAAAAAAGAGTCATTTGAATCAAACCGAGAAATTTTTGAATGAAGAAGAGATTCACTGCGCGCATTGCCTCTGTTCCGGTAATTTATGGCATTTATCCGTGCAGAATTTGAAGAAAACTCCAGAAATATAAGTTGTAGAGCTCTGAGTTATCTACGCGTAGGCGAAAACCTTGCATCAATCGGAGTTTGGAGTACAAAGTTATGGCAGAAATACGATCAGTGCACCAGTGGATAGAGTTTGAGCGCGAAAGAATACCTAAATTTATGATGCAGATATTTATTGAATGGGGTCCTTAGCCTAGATGACAAGTGACCAGCTCTCTACTCATGTTTAGTCCAGTGTTCGAATCCCACGGCCAACAAGTTTAAGTTTTAATTATTATTTTTAAGCTGACCCGAGAAATTAAGGTGGAAGACTTAGTCTCTCGGGCAAACGACTTGATAGACGACAAAGCTATTTTTAGCTTTTGAATTATTATCTTTATTATTATTTATTTTATTTTATTAATTAGTTTAATTTTTGAATTTTGAAAAAAGAATTAAATGTCGATAATATCGTAGGTTTTAGGTTAATTTTGAGTAAGGGAAGAAGAGCCGTCATTCTTATTTTTCTTCGAGTAGAGAAGAACAGTCGTCATTTTTTTTTGAGAAGAGAAGAACAGTCGTCATTTTATTTTCTTTCATTCTATTTTCTTTGAGTAGGGAAGAACAGTCGTCATTCTTTTCTTTTGAGAAGAGAAGAACAGTCGTCATTTTATTTTCTTTCATTCTATTTTCTTTGAGTAGTGAATTTTGAAAAAAGAATTAAATGTCGATAATATCGTAGGTTTTAGGTTAATTTTGAGTAAGGGAAGAAGAGCTGTCATTCTTATTTTTCTTCGAGTAGAGAAGAACAGTCGTCATTTTTTCTTTTAAGAAGAGAAGAACAATCGTCATTTTATTTTCTTTCATTCTATTTTCTTTGAGTAGGGAAGAACAATCGTCATTCTTTTCTTTTGAGAAGAGAAGAACAGTCGTCATTTTATTTTCTTTCATTCTATTTTCTTTGAGTAGTGAATTTTGAAAAAAGAATTAAATGTCGATAATATCGTAGGTTTTAGGTTAATTCTGAGTAAGGGAAGAAGAGCCGTCATTCTTATTTTTCTTCGAGTAGAGAAGAACAGTCGTCATTTTTTCTTTTGAGAAGAGAAGAACAATCGTCATTTTATTTTCTTTCATTCTATTTTCTTTGAGTAGGAAGAACAATCGTCATTCTTTTCTTTTGAGAAGAGAAGAACAGTCGTCATTTTATTTTCTTTCATTCTATTTTCTTTGAGTAGTGAATTTTGAAAAAAGAATTAAATGTCGATAATATCGTAGGTTTTAGGTTAATTCTGAGTAAGGGAAGAAGAGCCGTCATTCTTATTTTTCTTCGAGTAGAGAAGAACAGTCGTCATTTTATTTCATTTCATTCTATTTTCTTTGAGTAGGGAAGAACAATCGTCATTCTTTTCTTTTGAGAAGAGAAGAACAATAGTCATTTTATTTTCTTTCATTCTATTTTCTTTGAGTAGGGAAGAACAGTCGTCATTCTTGTTCTTCAATAATTCCAAATTCCCTTGCTATCAGAGAGATATTTTCATTTGATTTATGGCTTGTATTGAAGAAGCAACAACGTATAACTCTATTTCAATTTGAGTTTGAGCGAGTCCCATTACAGTTCTTCAATAACTGCGTAACTGTAAGTTTTCTTTTATTTCAATTTTATTTTTAATTTATTTCAATTAATGCTCATTAATACTTAGATTGTTAGTTAATTATGTGTTTGAATGTGATTGATGATTGAAATCCATGCATGATTTATAATTTTTATTAGATTTTTTTTGTAAAATTCCGCGTAGAACCCTAAAAATATGTGTTTTTTTATTTTAATCATAATTTGCTCGTTTCTTGGCCGATTTTGATGATCCACCTATCAAAACGACCGCGATCAAATTTTCTAAAAAACTCTACTGTTTTGGGGATCTAAATTCAGAAATTTCCTGAGGACAGTAGGCGATTTTCGTGACTGCAGTGTGCTATTTTTTCGAAATTTATTTAAACTATTTTTATTTATTTATTAATCGTTCCTTAGTTTTAATTGCTGTGAAATTTTGCATGCTTATTCAATTATATTTCAGAAATAAGTTTGGTTAATTTTTGATTGAATTTATCATGTTTTGCTTAATTTCTATCAATATGCTAACGTAATTTAGTAGTTAGGGGTCCGTAGCGAAAGCATGACGGATTAGTGTGAGTATATGATTCAATTGTGATTGTTGCTTGAATTTCTCATTGGTTATTGGTCAATTAATAAATCTGGAAAAAAATAGTAACCTTTCATGCGTTAAAAACATGAATTTTTAAGATTATTTCTCGATTATTCGACAAAAGGAACCGAAAAACCTCAAATTACGAATTTTTGTACTAAAACTCTAACAAGGATGAATAGAGGACGGTCCTTATCCTTTATTGAGCTGAGTTAGTTATCCAAGTAATTTGGGAGTTTTGAGCGCTGTTTTGGTGTCATTCCGGAATTGATACCGAAATAGTGCCAATTTTAGCTTTTAATGACTTTTTAAGAACGGTTTTGACGTATGTCATGCATACGCATAATCAAATCTTAGAAATGAGTTAAGCTTTCGATATTTACTAAAATTGATTAAATCTAGTTTTTTTTTGTCACGCACTAGCATTACTAAGTGAAAATCAATTTTTGTTAAATAATTTATAAGTTCCCTTATGAAAACTAAATTTCTATGCAGCTTATATGAGTCTTGTCATGCACTTTTCATGATATACTCGTGAATTTTAGTATTTAATAATTGGTAAGCTAAGGACATTCATTTTTAATAGGAACTCAGGTCTACAGTCATCTCTTGAATCAGTTGGTCATACTATCTGTAATGTCGTAGCTATACCCCTAACGCTCTTTTCCCATTTTATTAGACACTTGTTTTAGTTGCTGCTTATTTTATTCTTTCTTTATTTATTTATTTTATTTTTATTTTTATTTATTTATTTATTTTTATTTATATTTATTTATTTATTTATTTTCTTTTAAGTTTTAAATTTAATTTCTTATTCTATTCTTTCCTATTCTAAAAAAAATTTATTATCTTTTCTTTATTTTATTTTTCTTTTCTTCTTTCCCCCTGTTGAAAGTTTAGCTAGAATAATAAGATTACCATCCTTCCTTGTGGTTCGACCTTGAACTTCCAAGTAAATATATTATAATTTGACCGCCTGCACTTAGGTGTATTAATTACGCGTTTTTGAGCGTAGTCAATTTGGCAAGTACCCAGGCAGTAAGTAGGGTATCCAGACAAGCCTGTGTGGTCCTCTGTTGATTGGTCATGGCATTTATGGACTAGGTTAACATTGTATCATCTGATATAGTTGTCATAGGGCTAGGTCTCCAGGGTTGACTGGTAAAACAAGACTGGGGGGCGGATCCGCAGCATTGTGCCGACCTTCAGTGTTGTTAACCCCTTCTTTGTTAACCCATGTATGATCATTCTAGACATCGAGAGTGTGATGTGGCGGCATGATGAGAGGCAAATTCGATCGAGTAAGTCTGCTAGTATGATCTCTACCAGCCCAACTGGCTGATGTGTTCAAATCCTGAGAGGAGTGGATAGATAGGGGAATAAGGATCGCAGAGCATGGCTATATAATTGATACTTTTTAAATAGACTGCATATTTCTCGAAAAATAGTGTGACTCAATGATATACAAATTGAAAACCACTTTTTTAGTGTTTAGGCGAAAACAAACCAACAGTAATAACTTGAGAGCCCATTGACAGGTTTAAGGTAGGGATACACATTCTCGGGGTGCCCTTATAACCTTTTAGAGTTACTTTGGAAAATCAGGAAGTTCTCTCCTCTTAGATTTACTTTTCATGAAAGTGGTGACAGGTAAATTCTCACTAACGAGCTTTAGTAAAAGATTTCTACGTGCAAGGTTAGCCAGCCATCGGCCGCACTTGACAAATCAAGAATTGGCATGTATGACAAGGCCTTTTGTTTACTAATCTCACTAATGATGATCAAGAAAACATGCAAAAATTCACACGTACTAGGCTGGCGCATCCTATATGTGAGCATGGTTTGATGGGTAAGGTTTAGGCTCCCTCCTATTTGGCTAAGTCTTGTTATATACCCCAAGGGTGATACATGCAAAGAGCTTTCAATATACATCCCAGGTATGTGAGTGTTCTCGTCACTCGATATACCTCGATTGGTACTTGGCCAAGGAGAGTAAAAATAAGAGTTTTCGATTTATGTTGACCCAGACGAGCTAACACTCTACTCAATAAGCAGTATTTGGGTGTTGAAAAGGGATAATTTCACGCTCGCGATACTGCATGATAACAGTGCGTGCGTGCAAAATAACAATTATAGAGGTGCATTATGATAAGAGCTTTAGGGTTTATTCGAGCACTATTAAATTTTATTTATGAAAATATTTTCCTCAAACAATTATTACAAACAAAAGGGGAATCAAGGTATCCACCTAAATCACATCTATGTTATCCTAAAATTAAGGCCGAAAAGAAAAACATGCAAACAGAAATGATTATCCATGTATATTCTAATCTTGTTTATAGTCTAATCCTTTTAAGGTCCCCAGCAGAGTCGCCACTGTGAGAACCCGCGCTTTCGTCGCCAGCCCCCTAGGCGGTGATTCCTCAGGTTTTCCCCGATCGTTTGGAAAACGGTTCGTTTTATTATAGGAAAAGAATAGTGATGGTTTGTAAAGAAAATCAGAGTTTTCAGTTTGGTTTACTAAACAAACAAAAATACATGTTGAAAATTAACATTTATGGATTAAACTACCTCTTAAACACAACTAATGTGAAACTAGTTGATTCAAATTTTCAGGGATTAAGTTATGAATAGAGAAGGTGTTAGGCACCAAATTTGCCATTTCTGTCTCTAAGTAGAATATGCGTATACTTATAATTGATTATTCACATATTTATTGATGTTATCGTATATTCGCCCATAATTTTGGAAAATCGGGATTTGGGTTGGGGAGGGAAAACATGTGCTTCATAATTTGCCCTTTAATTTTTAAAAATTAGTGTGTGTGATTTAAAAAATGATTGATAATGATATATAAAAAAATAGGTGTTTTCAATAAAAATTAGGGCTTCTCGGAACCCGATTCAGTTTGGAATCGGATATCCGGTGATCCTGAGATTCGTTCATCAGTAGTGTACCACAGTTGAATAACTTAAACCGGTATTGACGAATCTAATACTCTCATATTGGATACATAGGTTAGCATTGCGATTTATAGATTAAACCGGGTATAAACGCTTGATGATTCCTTTGTGGATCGAGACTAATAAAATCGACATTTTATAAAATTAACTGATAAAAATTTGTTTAAAATTTATTACAACTCGTTCCACGCCTTTTGTTTTGAAAACGAGGTTTAAATATGAAATTTGAACTGATTTTAAGATATGATAAACATCAATTTTTGCATGCAATTGATGAATTATAACTAATAAAATAAAGGCTTTTCGAAAAAATTTGATTGCACGTCTCCCTCCCACAACTAAAATCCAACATTATTCCTAATGTTACGAAACAAGTGTAAAAGAGTGGATGTAAGAGACTTAAATAAATGAATAAAATGGATGATATACCTAAATGTGGCCTAAGCATAGCGAACACCTGCATGTTTGTAACAAATAATATATGAAGACTAAAAGAAAAACCAAAACAAAATAAAATAAAAACGAATTCTTAAATTACTTACCTTGCTTAACTAGTGTACCGCATGATAGCTTCTTTTGACAAGCTGACTGCTTGAAAATAAAGTGAGGGATCAACTTACATGGTTTTATTCCTCAAAAGCTGCTACAAAACTGATAACTACGTAAAAATGGTTCATCATAAAATATTATCAGTACAATTCATAGCCAAAGAAAAATCAAAACTTACCTCCCCTTCCAGCTTCTTCCCCCAACTAAGTCTCTACTTAGTGTCAAAGATTAACAATCTAAAGACTTGGGGATTAACCCACAGAAATATAATAAGCACGGTAAATTAAGAAGCTTAAGTGCATATAAGAGAACTGTGAACACCTCATTTTGTGACCCTTACAATAATCTACTTTCCAGAGAAAACGAGCACACACACATGCACCAGTATTCATTCATGCATACATAATCTTCATACATGATACATGTTGAAAAGTGAAGCAAAAGGATTCTTGGATAAAAAGTTAAAATGATAACCGAAAGCTTTCAGAAATCGAAAACCGTCAATCTCATGAGATTTTTTAATGGAAGCCTTCACAGATTTTAATCATCTTTAAACTTGGAGGGTTATTATACATTATACATTTTTATCAAGATCAACATACTCAAAAATTAGTTCGATCTGACGGTAGAACTCCAGAAATTGATCAAACTGTGAGTTTGCTTTGGTCAATCCAGTAGGGATCTTTCCGAACTGGAATTGAGCTTAAATTTGTTTAGTAGGTTATTTTTATCATAAGGAATAACATATAAAAAATTAGATCAATCTGATGCTTCATTTGGCCGAAAAACACAAAAACCATAATATGAAACAAACGAATGAATAGTAATGTCATGTGAGCAACACTATTCATCAAAATGTCCACACGATTCCAACAGTGTGTCGTGTGGATAACACTATTCATCACAGTGTCCACACAATAGTATTGTTAATTTCCATGTGGACATTCCCCTACGGTCGTTTTCAGCTATAAATAGACATGCATTATCTTATTTGATCACCAGTCAGCTCTGGAATTTTGGGAATAGTGCCATAAAATAATATTCCTCTGTTTTTTAGGCTCTCAAGTATTTTTTAGGGTGATTTTGACTTTGAGTGCCATTTTTTCTTGCATATTAGACGTTGGATGCCAAAGTTTTGCATAATAGGTGTTTAGGTGCCATTTCCGTTACTCAACATGGTCAACCGTTAGTTCCGTTAATTTTTTACCCAATTTACCTATTTTACCCCTTGAAAAAGACAAAAACTACCATACCCCTATTGCTTAGGGGTAAAATGGTCAAAAATTAACGGAGCTAACAGTTGACCACGTTGACTAACGGTTTCCGTCCAAAATGGCACCCAAACACCTATTATGCAAAACTTTGGCACCCAACGTCTGGTATGCAAGAACAAACGGCACCCAAAGTCAAAATCACCCTATTTTTTAAATTATTCTAACTTTATTTATTTATTCGTCTTTGATTTCTTCGATTATAATCGATTATGTGCATGATTAAATTGTTATTATCTCAAAATCGATCAAAAAGCCATATTTTAAATCCGTTTTCAAAATCTAAGGCGTGGAACAAGCTATACCTATTTTAAAATATATATATATATATGTTAATTCCGTAAAATTCTAATTTTATTAGTCTTATTTTATGAAGAAATTGTGAAGCATCTATATCCTGTTGAATCTATAAATCGCGGTTTACATGTATATACTCACACAAGAGTTTAGATTCATCAATGTTGGTATAAATCATTAAATTGTTGTACACTATTGATGAAGGAATCTTGAGGAGTATTGAACATCCGATTCAAATTGAATTAGCTTCCAAAAATCCTTAAGCTTTACTAGAAACACTTTTTTTTTTCCTATCATTATCAGAATCACTTTTTCAAATCACACACTGGTTTCTAAAATCAAATGGGTGAAATACGAAGCACACACTTTTTATCCCCACCCCAAAATCTTGTTTTCTAAATCTATGAATTGATATGCAATAATATCAATAAGCAAGCGAATCTTCGATTATAAATCCACGCATATTCTACTTTGAGACCAAAATGCCGAATTGGGTGCCTAACACCTTCTCGATTCATATTTTAATATCTAAATCTCCGAATCAATTGGTTTCACATTAATTGTATTTAAGAGGTCATTTAATACACAAATGTTCCTCTTTCACTCACACTTTTGTTTGTTTAGTAAAAAAAACTGGCGACTTTTATTCTTTTCATAAATTTTTCATACTTTCTCAAATTAAAAGAACCATTTTTCAAATAAACAAAAAATTGGAGGAATTGCCACCCACAGGGATCGGTGTCAAAAATGCGAGTTCTTACGAGAACATTGTGCTTCCCTAGACTTAAGTCTAATGCTAGATCAGAATAAGTGAGAGAGATAACAACATTGTGGTTTTGAAGTATCGTATCACAATGACTTCTTTTTAATGAATTGGGGTCTAACAATCCTGAAGGGGCATACTTTTCGATTGTGATTGAGATGGGCGTAATGGCTGGCTTTGCGGTCGGAAGATCGCAAACATGTGTGGAGGACTAGATCAAGGTCATCTGAGGTGATGCATATTTTTTGTAAGTGATGCGCCAAGAAATTGGTATAATTTATTATTTTAATTTATAATTTAAAGATCATATAATGTTAGTAATATTTATATTTTTAATGTTTTTCCGGTGTTAGAAAATAATTGAAGAAGATTAAGAAAAACAAATAAATTAAAGCTTATGAAGATACCTAAAAGTTCTCAAAACTTCTGGATGCATAACTTTTTACTGGGAACTCCAAATAATGTGATTCTTGAACTTAATTAAAGAGAATTTCGAGAGTTACAACTTTCTAGTTCAGCACTTTTCCAAATTCAACCATCTTAGGGTCCAAAATTGCGACACAAAATTTTGCAATTTAAATAGCGAAAATTCAATTGTATTCAAATAAATGGGCCCAAGCCCACTCACAAGCAATAAAAATAAAAAGGAAATTCGAGCAATTTATTATGAAACTAAATAAGATGCTAAGCCCATAAAATGCCCAAATATCTATTGACCAAGGTGTGGATATAAGCCCATTAAGTTAGATCAACCCTAACCCATCATGATTGCAAGGAAACTTTCTTATAAAAGGAGCCAGCAGCCACTACCATGCAACTCTCTCTCTTTTCTTTATTTTTCTTTTATTTCTTTTTGCTTTATTTAAGACTTTGAAGATTTGAATTTTTATTTACTCTTCAATTTAATTAATGTCAAGTTTTCTTTTAATCTTATTTGTTATTTAATTTATTCTATTCTAGCATAAATTTATCCTAGGGTTAGGATGGGTATATTTAATTAATTTATTTGCACGTATTCATATCAATTGACTCTACCAATTTAATACTTTAATGTTAAAAACAATTTTTTCTACTGGATGCCTATTTTAATTTATAAAAAATAAAGTTGGATTATTGCTATTTTTTGTTGGATTCACCTTATGATTTGTTAAGAGCGAATATAGGGTGTGTTTTGACAGATATAATGAGTGTTTTGATTTTATACTTTAGTTTGGCTATAGAAGAATTACAATTAGATTTTATTAATTGATTGGATTTTATTGATTTTATTTTATGCGTCTAATAAAGTCAAGAAACCAAATTAGTGCGAGATAAAAGTAGAGTTTATGCGCATAAATACTTAGGAAGATCATATTAAATATAGACCTAAAACCCTAGTCAATTAATTCATTAATTTTATTATCTTGCTTTGTATTATTTAATTTAGTTCCATTAAGTTTGTTTACTTGCTTTACTTTATTTTATTTGTTTAATTATCGTAAACTTTCTTAATTAGATTAGGGATTAGTGAAAGATTAACAAGATAATTATAAAACATATTATTTGAGTTTTTGTGGGATCGACCTCGCTTATATGCTACACTATAAATTAATTCGTGGGCTTGCAAGTATATTAAAATTTATCACAACAGTAAGACAAAGAGTTGTAAGCCATCGAGTTTGTAATTTGTTTTGATCATAGTGAAACACTATCAATTAGTCTCGATGATTAGCCATACGCAAGTAAGGATACTTTATTACTTCCTAATGTGGTGAATTTCTTTTGTGTGATTGGTTGATACACATTTTTAGATAAGACAACATAGGATTTTCGAACATTTAATGTCCTCCCTGATAACTCAATATGTTTATAAAATTTCAAATTGATTAATTGTTGATAAAAACCCTAATTTTAACAAAGGCATTTAAACTTTTGCTTAGATAGAAAACTGTTGGTAGGAAAAGAACCCTAGAGGGGGGTGGATAGGGTTTTTGAAACTTAATGCATAATTTAAAATGTTTTGAAAAAATGTTTAAGTAATCAAATTTGATTAGATATGTATTAAGGAAATAAGCAAAGTAATCAATCCATCCCAAGAGCAATCAACAAATAAGAATGCAAGAAAAAATTAGCCTGAATTAGAAAGATATAACCAAATGAGCCAATCGACGTTTTGTTCACCCGGTTCAGTTGTTTAGACCATATGTCTGCGCCTAAGTAGTGCCCCCGAAGAATTACAATAATATTGATTTTCTTCCGGGTGAAAATCAAACCTCTACAAGTGTAATTGTCTCACTACACTCTATAAACATTGTTCTTCTCACAACACTCTGTAAGTGTGATTCTTCTTACCACACTCAACATAAGAAGCTCATTTGCTAATCTATGAGATAAACCTCTCACAATTTGATAATAGAAGTGATTTGGTGATGCACACCAACAATACAATAACTCTTAAGTGTATTTGAAGATTACAAATAAAGTTCACACTAGAGTTATCAAGTTTGATCAAGATTTACAGCTCAATGAAGAATGATTGATCAAAATAAATGATTTGAATCTTTTAACAATGAAGATTGATGAATACTAAAAGTAAGAATGATTCAAAAGTGGTTCAAATGTGTCTTAGAAGTATAATATGTAGTCCCAAAGATGATATAGCCGTTTAAGAGAGTTGGTACAAGTTTTACTAAAAATGGTAAAAAATCATAAATCCATCCGCTATATTTTGAGGTATCAGTCGACTGATTGCCATCAATCGACTGAGCAAAGCTCATTAGTCGATTGATATGGGTATTGTCCATCAGGCCAAAATCTTAATTTTTGGACTATTACAAATTTTCTCTAAAACCAATTTTGATGCTTGGTATAGGTCAAATATATATTCTTAAGACACCTATTTTCGAGAGAGCTCAAAATATGCTCAAATGAATTTACTATGAATTTATTTCAAAATCGATTTTTGCAAGAATGTTGTTTTCAAATGAATTTCAATTCAAACTTGTTACAGATCAATCTTTCAATGCTATATGAATATGTATAAGCTATATGATTGATCAACCAAGAAGCTTTACATTAAAACTTAAACACTCACTCACGTAGAGATTTAATGAATCTTCGAGTGCTTAGCTCGTTTCTTCGATTCTTCACTAGTTCTTTGATTTTGATCTTGATCTTTATGAAAGAGATGGATCTTTCTAGTCTTGGCCATTGCATTGTTGACTTGATCGGATAGAGTTTCAATGATCATTGTAATGTGGCATTACTTCCTTTGTAAAACCATGCTTTTCTTGAATTCATAAGATAGTTAACTACAAACTTAATTTAAGAAACATGTTAAATTACACATTATTAAGTTATTTTTATTATCAAAATAAGATTAAGACCTTCTAGGTCAACAAAAACATTCATTTCAAACCGTTTGATAACCTTCCTTGATTTTCAACCATTCGATTTAAAGTCACTCATCATAATCGAAAAATAGTAATTTTTCTATTGATCTTTAGCTTATAAATCTCAATAATTTTTTTTCAAGTATTTAACTTTTATTACAGTTTGATATTTGAAATAAAATTTATTATATTTTAAAGTTTTATAAATAGAATTAAGAAAGATAAAGATGATGTGCCACTTAAAGTGGATGTAATGTTAGTTGTTTGTATAAAAGAAGCAAAAATATAGTAAAAGAAAAAGGAAAGAAAAAAAAGAGCATGCTAAAACCTTAGCCATTTGATGCACTTTTAAGAGTATTTTGTAACTAATTATCAAAATGTTTGTCACTATATATGATTTTGTTAATAAGAGTATTCACAATGGTAAATTTATTGGTAGAGAATATTTGTCCTACTCACTTGAGAGTTAAAATAGTAGTATGTTAGAAAGCGAAATAAAATATTGATTAGGTGATATTTTAAGAAATAAAGTGGTGAGAGAAAGAGTAGAAGTGTAAGGCTTCCGTACGCCACAATATGTGGTGTGAGGCACCAAAAACCATATTTTATTGACCTAGCTGAATTTCACTTTATCATTCTCCTCCTGTATTACGAAACATTGTTTTATCCTACATTTCTCCGCTATTGAGTGCACTTTCAGGGTTAATTTGACCTACTTATACTAACAATTTCAACAATTGTGAATGCTCTAAAAGTTCCCTTAATTTTTAATATAAAGAAATACTAGATGTATGCTTGCAAGTGAGTCGAAATTTTTTATATTAAAAAAAATAAAAAGAATTAAGATGAGAAGCAAGATTGAACTAGTGCATTGAAATCTTCCTATTAAAAATGTATATATAGCAGTCAAACCAAGTTTGAAATTTATAGCCTATGATATATATCTGACTCAACTAACTCCAAAATGTTTGACACTGTTGAGCCAACCTAAGTAATCTGTATATAAAGTTTCAGTTATGTGTAATTTTATTTCAACAATCGGACTCAAGCGAGTCAACAAGCAAACTAAGAACATCTACAATAAAATACTTTAATTAAATAATAGGTGTAAATTACACGATGCGTTTTCTTCATCACCTTCATAGTCAATTGTATTTTCTTTAAAGAAGGAATCTAGAGAGACCGCCTGACCTGATATTCCCACAGCTATCAAAGCTAAAGAAGTGTAGAAAAGGACTTCTTGTGTGTAGCCTATGCATTCTGGCTTGTACTTTGTGCAGTTGTGGGTTGAATTAGAAAGGACTGGTGGCGTTGACATACATAGAAACCCCAACCCCTGCATATTTATTCATGAAGTTTACAATGACCATCAGATCTTAAATCATCGTCTCATCTAAAAGCTTAATTTGTTAGAAAATGGGTCAATTATGTAAATCATGCTCTTTAGCACTTTCAAATCCGAGATTAGTTTGAAAAATTCTTGATTCAGGTCAAATTTTTAGCAACTTTTGGTATATTTGACAATTCTATAACTGCAATGAAACTCCACATAATTTAGATATTTGAAAATATTGACAAACTGTCGATACACAAAATGTCGTAGTCATGTGATGAGGACCCAAATGGTTGGACATCGTTTTGTATTTCAATACGCCCTGTCCCAAATTAAAAACCCACCATTCTTTTTTTGCGACTTTCCAAATACAGAGTTTAATTTCTTTTTCAATCGGTGTACTAACTCATGATAAAAAGTAAGTTATGTTCTAAACCGTTAATTGTAATGATATTAGTACATTCTTAAAACATGTGAAAGTCAGACTTTAGAAAATACGGAAAGTGATTAGAACTCACAATGCTGTAGGCAATACTGGAGAGCAAAAGCAATAGGTACTTTCCCATAAGTTCATCAGCAACGAAGGCAAAAACTAGCTGCATTAAGTGTTCAATCCCGTTCCAAATGTCAACAATACAAGCAGCTTTTGTAAGGCTGAGCCCCCAAACATCAGTTAAATACGGTACTATCAACCACGTCGTGTATTTCGCCACTATGCGAGAAAATTTTAGTGCTGCGTCATTGACATAAAGCAGCACAAATAAGCAAAATAAATTGTTGTGTATAGAAACAGAGGATGAACATAATAAAAATGAAGTTCAAATACGGGGTTTCTGTTGGAAGTGAAGGAAGCAAATACTTTTGTATCGAGGGGGCATTTAGCTCGTACATGCACCAATGTGGTTGATGGCATATTTGGCTAATGCTGAGAGCTTGGAGTCGAATGGCACCACCCTAGAAAACCGACCGAGTAATGCTACTATACTTATCGAGTATTCTTACCACCTATTTTTACCGGCATGCATTATATGGGTTGTAGCTTCACAAAATATAAATATACAATCATGTAGCACACATGATAAAAATAAGTGGTAAAAATCGTAAGTAAGAAAAGTTTTTTCCAAATCGACCGGTTTTGGTTGGTTTTATATTAGTACGGTCCGATCCTAATAAATAACTAATCAAAGGCTTAGTCAAGTCTTCGGTTGATTAGAATCAGCAGACAATTTAGGCCAAACCAAATGAAATAATTTTGAACACCAGAAAATAGAAAAAAAAAATTGTGGAAATGTTCTTGTAATGGATCATCTACATGAAATTTTATAAAAAAATTCATCCGTTTAACCCTCGAACAACCCATTTGACAGAATTGGATCCAACAAGTAATGGAATTGAGTTGAGTCCCAAATCACAGTTCTAGATAGAAAATATGGTTAGGGCTTTTAGGGCAAGATGAACAATATCAATAATGAAAATAAGGGTATATTGGTTAATGAAACAAAAAAATTAAAGGTTACAAAAATAGAATATATCTTTAATTTTGCATTATAGGTCATTCAAAAAAGCGCACATAATAACACACCGTAGTATTCTCTGTTTTATTGCTGCAATGTTGCTTAAGTTCTGTTTGGTTGAAATTTTATATATGTATAATTTAAAATTTACTTTTAAGTATAGTTTTTTAAAATTATTTTTGAATTCGATTTATATAAGATACACTATTTTAAAAAATTTACAAAAAAAAAATATAATATTTTGTTTTTTATTCAGTTTTCAAAGTTTTTTCTAAAATAAAAAATAAAAATAAATATTTTTAGTTGAATGAAGTTTTAAAAATGGATTAACCAAACAAGATTTTCTTTTATTTAAAAAAAATAATAAAAAAACTCAACCAAACAACACATCAGTTAGCAATATTTTTAGTTCCAGGTATCGTGGCCAAAAAAAAATAAAAGAATTAGATATTTCTAATTTTAGGCCTCCCTTTAACAACAGCCTCTGAAAGAATTTTATTAAAAATTGTCCTTGTCGGAGGTACAACCTGTAACTATTTAAACAGAATAAGTAAAAATGGCGGGTAATATTATCCATGGTATCAAAAGGAGGTTTCACGAAGTACTCAGCTTAGATCAATTACCTGAAGGCCTCGCAATAGATGACAAATGTTTCAACTCTATAATCATTGTTGGTCTCCATTTCTGGGGAAAACAAAAAGAAGAAGCAACTTTAATTTCATGATAGATTATCACAAAGTAATGGTTCTTCATATTGTCGAAGCAATTATCTCTATGCTGGATTATAATATTACTTTGATAAGTTGTATTGTATTTCTATATTTTTAAAGTTGTACATTCTTCTGACAATAAATGTGACTACTTTGGCGCGCAATACTAAGATCCGAAAACACTAAATAAGAAAAGAGAACATTCAAACAAATTAAGATTTATAAAAACACCTACGAGCTAGTTGACGCGCGTGAAATAGTGCAATTGTATACACCCAAGTGTAGGCGGTCAAGTTGTAATATAGACTTATGGAAGTCCGAGTGTCGAACTACAGGGAGGGGACTAAAGCTTTTGTAGATCACGTGTTTGAAAAGTGATTATTGATTGATTAAAATTGTTGTGGATTACTTTGTGGAGAAATGTGTAAAACAAAATTTAGAGTTATGAGAAATTTCTTATATTTAAGGAAAGCGAAGGCTTTAGGGGTTTATTTGTTATTTATTGGGAACCATGATTTATGAATCCAATTCGGCTCATTCATTCTCCTTATTGTGTTGCATATTGTACTTCTCATTTAGAAGTCTAGATGTTGGCGGTAAAAGATTTCGAGGAAATACAACCAATCCAACTTTACTAGGCTGCCTTATGAGGGAAGACAAACACCACATTTAAGGAGACAAATAAGCAATTAGAGAGTTCTCAAATATAGGCACAAAGTATGTTTAAGTGTTGTAGGTGACAAGGGAAAATAAAACCTTACTTTACACTTAACCATAAGATGTGACCATATTTGAAATAAAACTCTATAATTTTATATAAAAAGCATAGCCATCCATTTATAATGGTGATTGTTGAATAATATATGCTTACTTGAAGTACTTTGTTTGTATATAAATGATTTGACTAGTACTAATCATACATGGCATGAAGAGTCTATGTAGCATTTATGTACTAAACATGTCCATTAATCACCAAAGAACTCCATATGCAAGGCATAAGGATGCAAAAGAGATTAAAATGGAGATTCCATAATATCTATGGTGTTTTAAGTCATCAAATATTATGAAATATTATTAATAGATGAGAAGCATAATTATTTAACAATACTAGGCACAGAGCTTTTAAAGAATTGAAAACTTGACCACGTTTACCTTTTAAAACAAACTCACCCCCTAGCCTTGGCTAGGTGATTCACCCCTCAATAGATGATAAAAACATATTAAGGATGAAGTGGAATCAAAAGAACACTTGTATTTAGATATAGAATGAGTCTATTACAAGTGAATGGAAAAATACAAGAAGAAGAATAAACTATCACTCTATTATCTCTTTCTTGATTTTCTCTTATTTTTACAAGAATTTAATCTTCACAACTCTATGATATTTTTCCTTGGATCTTGCTCTCTATTTATAGATGTATCTGAGATGGGAGCAAGTAGAGAGTAGATGACAAGTTGTTATGGTGCATTGAATTGGTGTGGGAAAACCTTAGCATGAGTTCCTTGACAAAGGAAGCAAGTTGGCAATTTTGAGAAGCAATCTGGAATTTCTCCAAAGTTGACAAATCGCCATAATAGGATCGATCTTACTAGTAAGATCGATCTTACTAAGGGAATTTTCTCTTCTGGACTGCTCCTGGAATCTTCTGTTGAAAAGGGTGAGGGAGTAGGATCGATCTTACTAGTAAGATCGATCTTACTCAGGGAAGTTCTTGTACTGGATCAAAGCAGGTACTATACAGTTTGCAAATGGGCCAGAGTAGGATCGATCTTAAGATCGATCTTACTCAGGGTCTGTTTCTTCCTGGACTTTACAAAACTGTTGAAATGAAGCTAGTAGGATCGATCGATCTCACTACTTTAGAATGGTGCTTTTTTA